>VNJS01014975.1:0-23195 GCA_008042575.1 Drosophila watanabei
TAAAAAAAAAAAAAAAAAAAAAAAAACATGTCTCACTGTACTTTGGGATATAAGCAGTTTATTTTGTTTCAGAGTTTTATTTTTAATTTTATGAAAATCGTATATAGCCTGCATATATGCATAACTGTGAATGTAGAACTGTAATTTTAATTATTATTATTATTATTATAATATCGATATGAAAGTATTGATATTTAATCCATATTAAATCGTAAAAATGTACCGATTTTGATATTGAAAAAGGGGATCGGTGCTCCCGTTCTCTAAATCGTAAGTAAAAATAAACATTTACTTTTCATTTCGGGCGGACAAAGTTACTCCTTTTACCAATTGCAAAAATTTTTACGATTTCGATAACCGGAGCAGACTCAATTATTATGTTATGAATTATTAATAGTTCCAATCATCAACCAATCTTCTTATGTAATTTTAATTTTTTTGCTTAAAAATAGTGATTATACTAATTTTTATTTATTTAATCAGACAGGTGCCACTGAAGCATTAAGGTTTTGCCACGCGAAAGCGCTGAGTGTCATTCTATACATAAGCCTGTTAGAACATTTTATGAGGAACACAGCAAGAAGGAGCATAGAAGATCAGAAATATGGCCAGAGTATAATAGGAGACGGGCGGCAGAGCTGATATTTAAGAGTAAATATAACATCAGAAGGATATAAGGGCTGCCGACACCGGCCACTGGCATTGCACTTAAAAATATTTTAAGAGGTAGGTAAACTTTTTGTGTTAATAATTTTATGTTTTAGGGGCAAACGATTTTATTTATTTTTTAACAGATAGGCAACCTTTTTTTGTTAAAATTATTACGTTTTCGGAAGTGAGCAAATGGTAATATTAGATTAAAGATATGGAGGTGAAATAAAGAGTTGTAAAAATTTGTTTCCTAAAAATTTTATGTTTTAGAAAGTGGGCAAACGATAATAATTAAAATAAAGGAGAGGGCAAACGGTCTTAGCTAAAAATATTAAGTTTAAGGGTGTTGGGTAGTAAAACGGTATTAGTGAGTTTTATAAAGTGGGCAAACGATAATACTTAGTTTTAAGAGAAGGGTATGGGGTTTTTGCTAAAAATATTAAGTCTTAGGGATTGGTAAAATGATAATATTTACTTATCAGAGGTGGGCAAAAGGCATACAATACAATTCCTTTGATAAAGCGGGGAAAAGTTTTAATGTATTGAAAAAATTTCATATTGATTAAAAAATTGATGAAAGAATCTTCTTTTATATTTTGGAAAATTTTGAAACTAGACATTCCCAAAAATGTATTTGATGGGCTAACGTGTCACTTCGGAGTCCAGCTGGGACCACAAGAAGTGGAAAAACAGCCAGCCACTAGCATCATGTTTACCCGAATGACACGGAGCTCAGCTTAAATTGGAGATTTCCAGGATGAAATCCTCACGACATGCGTTTCTCGATATTTCACTTATTTATGTGTATGTATTGGTCTACGGCGTAGTAGCTCA
This sequence comes from Drosophila watanabei, assembly GCA_008042575.1. Classification (NCBI taxonomy): domain Eukaryota; kingdom Metazoa; phylum Arthropoda; class Insecta; order Diptera; family Drosophilidae; genus Drosophila; species Drosophila watanabei. The sequence continues at coordinate 1,486 of VNJS01014975.1, forward strand.
CGTCTTTTTGTTCTTTACTACTCTAAATAGTCTGCTTTGAATGTCACACTGACACAAAAATTGTTTACTTATATAGATAAAAACTAAAGGATTTTCGTCCCGCTTACAGTTATTAAAAACCATTACCGTATAAGTAATTACGTGATTTAGGTTTCAAACTGGGTATTACTATAAAGTCGCACGCAACATTCGTCCGCATTCAAAGTAAAAAAATTATGTCAATCAAATTTTTCTTTTATATTATATTGTTAAACCGGCTCGAGGTCAAGTTGGGTTTTGGTAATAAAAATAAAAATAAAACATATTTTATATTTCATTCCGATATATTTCGGTTGCTCCTCGGCAACCGTCTTCTGGGCAAATGTGTGTTGCTATACAATTTTGCAAAACTGGGATGCTATGAGTATTTCCATTTTCATATCTTGTTTTCTCATTTGGATTACTTTTCGGAGAACGTTGGAGCATTCAGTGAAGAGATGGATGAGCGATTTTATCAGTATTTTCAACAAAAAGAACGCCAATATCAAGGTAGGTGGGATGAACGAATGATGTCGGACTATTGTTGATCTCTAAAAAGCAACGATTCCTTTACTAGCCAGAACCGTAAAATTTCTGTAAAAATTAGTGAAAAAAGAAAAGTACTTAAAAAATATACTGATTCTTTAGGGCAAGGACCGTACTTTAAGATGCCATATTAAGTGTACCAGTAAAAATATCCGTATTGCTCCTCAAAACTACCGAAAAACAAAATTTTTGGCATTTTTAATTAGAAATATCTAAAAAAACCTGAGGTGGTGGAAAAATCTGAAGCCAGATGCGAGTTCTTATGAATGAGATAAACCGGTATATGACCATCGAAAGAAAAATAAGAATCTTGTTTTTGAAAAAAATGAGCTGAAATGTTTTTTAACATTTAAGAAAAAATCATTCACAAGTTTTTGCCATTTTTGACTATAAGTACGAACTTAATTGAATTGTGATGGATTTGAGGCAGTGATGGTGCAAAGAAAATTGCAATTATGCTCTGCGTAGATTAATATTTACCTTGTGGGAAAACATTTTATAATTTTGAGTTATTGTTTATGCTGCACTAAGGGGAGTCAGCAATTACTTCAGGAGAACATTACTGTACACAAAATGTACTCTTTTTTTAACATAAGCGTTTTTCCTTCTCCTATACTCTTTGAAATTTGGGACACCAGCTTATCTGGCGTCGACAATTATGATTATAAATTTATTCACAAGGCAGGTCTAAAAACTCAGCACGTTGATGCTTTAAGTAGATGTTCGAAAGTTATGACAATCGAGATAAATAGTTTTGAAAAAAGTTTAGTTATATGTTTAGCCAGAGAGGCGAATACCAAGCATTTAAAGATTTTGTTTGTTTGTAAACTAGGATAGTCTCATACCAAGATTACTATAAAAAGTTCACAAAAGAAAACTGTAAATATTAGTTAGGAGCATAGGATAAGGCTCCGACATAGAGTCCCACGCCGAGGAGAAGCGCGTGTGAGCCGGCCAAAAGGCACTCCCAACAGTGAAAGGCCAGGGAGTAAGGGTTCCGTATATAGAGATGTTTCCAGTGAGGGCCCTGGTCTTATTGAAGTTTATATTCGGCCCGTGTTTGGCATCCTTGCAAAGTCATGTGTTTTACAAATGTTATAGTGAAATGTGACATATAGGCAGGGACACGATGATAAACTATTGGATTTCTAATGTTAAGACAAAAGCTTAAAAATACATTGATAACGGCATATTCTTATTCATCTATTGGGTATTCGCCATAAACAGGAAAAGGTGAATATTTTTTACATTGTCTACCAAAAGGTGATAAACCTTTTTAGTTGATTCACAAAGATCATTATGGGTCGATAAGCGCAGAAAAAGCAAATATTGGTTGTTGTTCTACGAAATTTGTGAGTCTTTATACGAAAAAGACAACAAATAGTCAGCAGGCGATTGCATGTCTGAGAGATTTCTTTAGAGCATACAGCATGTTTATGATTTTAGTTTCGGACAGATGTAGCTGTTTTACTTTTAGTGATTTCGAAGTTTATTGATGAATATAATATGAAACACAATTACAGGATCGCCAAAAGCAAATGGACAAATTTAAAGGATAATTAGAAGTTTGGGTCCGCTGTTGAAAACACACAGCATTGGAGCACAAAACAGTTTCCAAGCATTATGTTATTTTGCTCTCCACAAAGAGGACACATAGTAAATGAGATAAAAAAAATGGATGGAGCAAATCAAGATAGTCATGAAAAGAGTTTAATAGAAACTAGAAATGATGCTGTTGCGCTTTCTGCTGCAAGCTTACAATAAGACATATAACGATTTTTTAAAAGGTCGTCAAAAAAACTGATTAAAAAAAAAATTAACCTTATAAAACAGCTTAAATTTTAGAGAATTATTAAGGTGTGTGAATTATTCAGAATATAAAACACTAGTTAAAAAAGTAATTGTATATATATTAAATATAAAATAAAAATGAATACATTTAAAAAAGAAATATTTATCTTAAGAAATTCAAGTAAAAAAATGTAAAATAAAAAAAAAATACAATCTAATGGTCGGGAGAGAGCAGAGTTGTAGTAGTGTTATGAATGTACGATTGTAGAGTTATCGTGCAATTTTCTCATTCTTAGGCCGCTGTTAAAAACAAAGAGGCGTAGGAAAAACAACACTAAAATAAAAATAAAGTTGCCACATTTGACATTTGTTTTTTTTTAATTCAGATAACAGAGATTGTCTGAATCGTTATAGCCAGCAGACTCCTTTGTATACCCTTGCAGGGTATTATATATTATATTTTACTCAGAAGTTTTCAGTGCAGTGAAAGAGGCATTTCCGGCCCCTTAAAGTATATACAAATTTTGGCCGCGAACAGGGGTGCGGGCAGTGATCACTACGAAAAGTCGAGCGGAACTGTGGCTGCCAAACAGTGTCAGCTCCCCCGTCAAAGCCTTGAAAAGAACACAGATGAAGTCCACGAAAAACAAAGCGACAAGGCATCCCGGTTGTCAAGTTCTCAGAATTGCGCAGCATAGCTTATTTTGAGATCAGAGTTGTCAAAACGAATTATCGCTTAGCTGCTCTCATTGCCAAATGACTTGAGGGTCGAAAGCCCTCTTGGGGTTTGCGGCTTTTATTACAATATTCTTGATCAGGATCAACAGCTGCAGTTGCCCCAAGCCTCTGGCAAGAAGGCAGGATCGGGTAGTGAAACTTCGCCCCAAAACTTTGGTGGCTACTTAGGTGATTAAGGTCACGGAGCCAATCCACTGCCAACCCCTCCGCAATACGGCTCACCAGGAAACGGGGCTACGGCGAGGGAGAAACCTCCGGTCACCGTTGGATAGCCCCAATTGAGTTGCCCTGCTGTTCTTCTGGGCAATGATGGTCTAAGAGACTCCTGGCAGCAGCTAAAAACTGCACCGCCTTTGCCGGTTACCGAAATCTACGCCGCGACTGTGCCACATTGGCCGGCGGCGCGGTCTGCGTCTGTAGTATCGGAAGCTTATTTTTACCCGGCGGCAGATGGGGATCGTACTAGACGATCTGCCTTCCAAGGCAAACGAACGGAAGGTCCGAAGTATAAACCAGACCATGAAAACCGCCTTCGTAAGGCTAAAGGAGCTTCAGCTTAAGCTGTTACTATAGGACAGAATGGAAAGGACTATTGACGAAGCCATCGCCACGCGGAGCAATGGTGCCAGGCCGAAATTCCAGAGGTGCGGCCCCGACCCTCTGCGGATAAGTTGGCTCAGACATTTCATAAGAGTCCGGAATGATCCAAGCATTGCAGCCGCTTCAGACGCACGCCCCCCGGCGGAGCCACACCCGGAGTTAGCAGGCCAAATATTATGTGCTGGAAAAGCCGACCTTGTAGTAACGCAACCAAAAGACTGGCACGCGTATTCTTTGCGGAGATCGGAGGTTGGTACAGCGTCGACTTGGCCTGCCGCTCGCCGCGGACGTGAAAGACCGTGCTCCATCGTTAATAGTTGGCGACTTCAACGCATAGGCATAGTTGATTGGAGCAGCATCCATAAGAATACTTAAGGCCGCTTGCGAAAGCTGTGTGTCACAAAAACGCGCCCACTCTCGACACAGGGATCCCGTGTACTGGTGAAACCAGAAGCGACTGCATCGAGGCGAGCTGTCGTTACCAGCGCTCGTTGGAAAGAGTTTCAGCGATGCCTTAAAGCACAGAAGGTGGCCATCCGGAAAAGCAAGATCAAATTTGTATCTGGATACCGCAATACCACTGATCACAACCCCTGAAAAGACGCCCCACGACGTGGTGAGCTGCTGCTGGATGGCGTATCAAGAGTCAGAATGTTTTACGCGGCACAGATGTAGGGTCACGCGTTAGCGACACCATCGTTTAGTCGCGGCTTAAATTAAGCTCACCGTCTCACTGCCCTACGCACCTGTAACGCCTTCTGGACGGTGTCTTCTTAGCCAGAACTCCCCCACTGCACTTGGGATCATCAGAGAGGACCATTTTCCATGCATGACTGGCAGAGATCAAACACTCTCCGACGTGCCTAAATTCTACGTGGAAGCTACGCTTATTCTATCAAAAACAGTTACGCGATTTGCGAAAACAAATCAAAGCAAAAGCATAACGGTGTTTGCTATCAAGCACCAAAGAAGTGTTGTTGTCAACATGAGCGACGACGAAGACATATATAGACATATACATATATATAAGATATATCGGCTTGGAGCTGGCAAAAAAATTGAACCTAAGCCAAAGGGTATCAAGAGACAAAACCATGTTTCTCCAATTCTGCTAAAGAAAAATCTTGCCCTGGACACTGCACCCAGCACTAGGCATAATAAATTCGCTATCTTAGCGGATAAATGATAAAGGCAGACGAAAACGAAGCTGTGGATATGATAACTGTAAACAACATTGATGAACCTGCCAAGCCGCCACATATCTTTTAATCGGATGTAAGTAATATTACTACTTATATTATATTGCTAGCCCACCTCGAAACGCATATTAAAAAAAATTTCCTTCACAAATCTCAACGAGACGATCAAGTGAGAGTTATTGATGAATACAGGTCACTCGTTTAAAACCTTCCTAATGATTTTGTCAAGTTTCACACATACCAGCTTAAACATGAAAGAGCATTTAGTAGTCCTTGAACAAACATAGATGTTTAATCGATACTATCGATGTTTCCAAAAACTTGTCAACATCGCTGTTGACTTGACAAAAATCGATTATTTTCACTTTTTTTAAGATTACCGTGAAAGAGGGTGAAAATGTGGTAAGTTTGTAAAAAAAATAGTTTTTTGTATTTATAATTAAAGGTTAAGTGAACTTTAAATATTATTTAGACGAGCCCTGAAAACATGGGTGCATTGAAGGCTATTGCAAAGCAATATTTGTGTGTGCCCGCCACGTCGTGTGAGAGAACATTTAGCAAGGCAGGTCAAGTAATAAGTGACCGCAGGAGTTGCCTGAAGCCTGCAACAGTCAACAAACTTCTATTTAAAAAAAAAAAAAACAATTTTCTTAATGATCTCAAATAAAAATAATACTATTAAAGGGTATTAATAGGGCTGAAATAATTTTTTTTTTAACATCGATTATTAATCGATAATTTTCATGAAAGTACTCACAAACATCGATGCAAGCAAACATCGATGTTTCTCCAGCTCTAGCATTTAGGGCCTTAAAAAAGAATTTGACTTCTCAGTGGATATTGAAGTAATTAAACGCGACGTGGAGTCCAAAGGACACTCTGTTAGGAACATAAATAATATTAAAAGCCTTGATACCAAAGAGCCATTAAATCTGTTCTTCCTAGATTTTAAGCCCAACAATATTAAAAAAGATATACACGAAATTAAGCACATTGGTAACGCAATTGTTAAAATAGAACCCTGTTTTTAAGCAAAAGACATTGTTCAATGTCACCGTTAGCAGGAATTCGGACACACAAAATCCTATTGCTCCAAAGCTCATTGGTGCGTAAAATGCTCTCGTAAGCATCCCAGCAATCTATGTCCAAAGAATAAAGAACAACCAGCAAAATGTGCGGATTGCAACGAAGATCACGCTGCCAGCTACAAAGGGTATAGAGTCTATATGGAGCTCATATCTTAACAATTAGCTACTGGTCGAAAACAGATGCATAACAAGGACCATAGTAAAAATGATTCTGCAATATTTCAATCACATATTCTGCCTGATAAGCTGACAACCAAAAGACTATCAATCTTACGCCCAAGTTGCTGCAGGAAATATTAATACGAATACTCCCCTAGAAAGAACAAAACATTTTTTATAAAATCAATTTGAACTCACCAATAACTTATTTAACATAATAGTGTTACTGGTCAAAAATTATGCAAATAAGTCAATGCTTAGGAATCTGGAACGCCAATGGGCTTTCCAACCATGTTAATGAAATATTATTATTTTAAAAAACAAATGCAATCATCATGCTTGTTTCAGGAACACACTTCCCCAGTAAAACTTTTTCTTTGAAAAGTTGGATATGACTCAATAAGAGCTGATAGAGCCAATGGAGGCGCAGCCATTCTCAGCAATATATCTCCCACCAAGATTTAAAATAAAAGAGCTCGATTTTTTTCCAAGGACTGGGAAAAAAGTTTATTGTTAGAGGCGACTTCAATGCCAAACACCCATGGTGAGGCTCAAGACTCATTAACCCAAAGGGATCCGAATTATATAAATGCATACGATACAGTAATATAATAAGTCTCTCAACTGGTAAGTCTACATACTGGCCTACAGATATTCGAAAAACCCCGAACTTGATTGACTTCATAAACATTCTCTGGTATCCCACAAACATACATGCGTATAATTAAAAGTTTCGATCTTAACTCAGATCACTCCTCCGTATTAGCGACCCATAGCACTATATGCTAGGCAGGCCCTATAAAGTCATCTCTGCCTCCACAGACATTAACGCGTTTAAAAGCTACCTAGAAGAAGCAATAAGCCTGATATTTCGTTAAAAACAGGAGAGGAAATAGACTATGTTGTGGAGCTTTTCACAAATACAATTCACAAAGCGAAAATATATAAAAACGAATGAATCTCTAGCTGCATATCTGTGAAATTTAGACCCTAATTCAAGCAACAAAGAGTATAAATTGTGGAGAGCAACTTAATATCTGAAGAGACCAGCAAAAAGAAACATAATCACCCGCAAAAGCACTGAAATCTGGTGTAGATCTGATGATGAACAAGATGAGGCATTTGCACAACACGTGCACACTGTGTTTCGGCCAAACAATGTTAACAATCCGATAACAGAAGCTGAAATAGAAAACTTTCTTGGGTCACCCTGTCAAACGAGCTTCCCTATTGAGAGAATTCACTTTGACGAAGTCTTGACAGAAATTAAATGCCTAAACCAAAAAAATTACCAGTTCCGGATATGATAGACGGCATCACTCTTAAAACTATACCACTTACAGTCCCAAGTCAAGTTCAGAAATCATTATGATCCTTAAGGCAAATTAGCCTGTTGAAAATATTCTCGTAAGTATTTGAAAAAATACTACTGAAGAGGTTGTTGCCAATTTTGAACGAACTTGCCATCCGTCCGGAATATTAATTCGGATTCAGAAAAGGCCACGGGGCCACTGAGCAATGCCATAGGGTTATCAATGAAATTGTATCTGCACATGAGAACAAAAAATATTGTACTGCTACATTTCTTGATGTAAAAAAAAAATGGCTGCCTGCTCCATACTATTTATTACTGAGATCCTACTTGTCTAAGAGATGCAGCAATGAAATTATTCGTCAACACTACTTCTCATAAGTATTGTAGTGTATTGTAGTAGGAGTGTCCTTTACACTCTATACACAGCGGATACGCCAGTAACAAACAACTGCACCATATTGATACAGCCATTTTATCTTATTTCAAGCTAGATTTTGCATATTGTTTATTCAAAAGCTTTTTCTTGATTTATTTAATTTATCAATATGTCGACAAGAGTGCCCAGAGCCAAGTGCAGTTGTAATGATAAAAAGCCTCTCTCGCAGAGCCAGAGAGATCAGCTGCAGTCGCACTCAAATGCCATTTAACAACGTTAGTGTCGGTTGTGTCTTGGCTGGTTTTAATAAAATTGGGTTTTGACCCAACATCCCGGCCCCATTGAAAGTCTGAAAGGGCTTTTAGGAGACAGGTAGTAAAGCGAGTTTATATATGCGGCGTCAGTAGACTCCCTTGGCGATGCGTACGTCAGCGACGCGAACTCGTTGATCCTTGCCTGGTATGGCTGCTTCGATGCGCCCCAACAGCCAGCGGTGCGGCGGCAAATTATCTTCATGAATGATGACCATAAATCCCACTGAGAGATTCGAAGATGCCTAAGTCCAGTTGGTACGCATTTGAAGCTCGTTGATGTACTCGTGCGACCAGCGACGCCAAAGATATTTCTTGATGGCGCTAAAGCAGGCCATCCAAAGGCGAATTTTTTCGGCGAACGGTTCGTCGAATAATAATTTTATTTTCCCACCAACGAGTGCGAACATTTTTTCGTACATTCATTCGCCGAAAATTTTCAAAGGAAGCATGTCAGCGGACGAAAGCAAAACAGTAATTGCCTTGATGGCAATTCATATTTATAATTTATGCAATAACATTTTCCACCCCATGTTACGCATATTTTTGTTTTTATACGCCTCACTTTTTGCCTGCCACAGTGCGGACTCGTTTTGCAGGCAATATATAAATTCTATCAAAAACTTTTTCGACATTGCGGGCACGTGTTGTTTGCCCGAAAACTTTTCTCAACTGAATGTTCGTTTATCGTTTGCCATCCACTGTCGAACTTATTCGTGCGAACACAGCCATTCGTTCTATTCGTTTCTATCTTTGTCGAATAAAACGTCGAACACGAAATTTGGGCGCGAACACTACCACCAACGACGAATATTTTGTCGAACCGAACTTGTTTGTCGAAAAAATTCGCCTGTGGATGGACTGCTTAACCCTTTGCCAGCGCTCCCGGTGGTCCAACTTTAAATCCTCAACTGAAGGCTCGAATTGAGTATAGCCTCCACTTCAGCAGTGACAGTGGTAAGCTCCTCGAAGGTCAGATGGGTGTTGGCCAGCGTGGGATTCAGCAGTCCCTTGACGCTTTTGACGGCTGCTTCCCATAAGCCACCAAAGTGGGCTGGGGAGGTATAAAATGAAAGCTTATAAATTCATTTCGACAAAGGTTAGAAATAACGCGAGTTGTCTCATCCTTAAACAGAAACACCCTTAGCGCTTCTAACTTGTTGTTGTCTCCCACGAAATTTGTAGCGTTGTCGCAAAATATGTCAGAGGGAAGTCCGCGCCTTGCTATTAGGCGTTTCAGTGCGGCAATAAATGCGTCAGTTGACAGGTCTGACACTACTTCGACGTGCATTGCCTTGGTAGCGAAACTTATGAACACCGCAATGTACCCCTTGGAGGGTGTCTTGCCTCGAATTCGCGCGTATATGTTGATTGGGCCGCAGAAGTCTACACCGCATCTGGAGAATGGTCTTGATTGCGTAAGGCGTTCGACGGGCAGTTGGCCAATGATCTGTTTCTCCAGAGTTGGTCGACGCAGTGTACGCATGACCGTACGACGCGGCGTGCCAACTCCCGTGCATTGACGATCCAAAATCGTAGACGTATGAGTGTGACTAGAGCCCTTGGGCCGGCGTGGAAGTTCTTCAAATGAACGTGCTGCACATATTGGTGCACGAAGAAATCCTTGCTTGGAAGAAGAATTGGATGCCTTTGGGTGTCAGGAACATTGGCTAGTTCCAAACGACCTCCGACCTTGAGCAACTCGAACCCATCTGTAACCTGTAGGAAGAGATTCAGATTTCTTAAGTTAGTGCGAGCCAGCTTGCCCTTTTGTAGCAATCCTATATCCTCACAGAAATGCTTGGCCTGCAAGTTCCAACAAATGCAGTGCAATGCGCGAGACAATTCTGGTGGTGATGGCGATAATGTTGCAAACGGCGGCAGCTTCCAGGCGACAACTAGTATGCAACGGTTGTGGGAGCTGATACTATATATAGAGCTTCAAGTAGACGATTGTTAATGGAGTCTATAGAAAATGCCGCTTTGCGTATTTCCAGTTTGACCACATCCGAGTCAATATTTCCAGGGCTATCCGCTGGCCAGTGTAGCTGCTCTTGCAGTAAATATGCGGGACCGTCAAACTATATCGACTGATGCAATTCAGCTGCTGTGCAGCCCCTGGAGAGCAGATCCGCAGGGTTGACGTGCGTCGGAACATATCTCCAGTAACAACTGGAAGTGTTTTCCTGGATTTCGGAAATATGGTTCCCGACAAACGTAGAAAGTGTAGCAGAATGTTGTTGAATCCAGTGAAGAACAATCGACTCTGGATTTTGATGTTATGAGTAGTATATTAATGCTGCCATCTGCACCAACTGTTTGTGCATATATACAGCATTATTGGTCAAATAAAGGTGTTGCAATCGATAGTATATTCCGTTTTGAAACAGTTTCCGATGCGTGTTTTGGTATAAATGCGAATTTAAATATATCGTATCGTTGATCCCATATCAAACCAAATGTGCTGGTTACTGAATCTTCATCTATATTCAAATCCTCAATAGTGCGATCGTCGACGAACTTAGTTTGATTTGAGTACCATTTTGCAAGCTCAAATCCGCTACTACTAAGAATTTCAGACACCTCCGCCTTGATTCGAGCGAGACCGTCCACTATGTCCGCTCCACAAAGAAAATCATCAACATAAAACGAGGTTTTAATGGCATCAGCACAGACTTTAAATTTACTCGCATATAGATCTGCCAAGTATGTCATGCTTCGTACGGTTAGATATGGTGCCGTTGCGGTCCCATAAGTTACAGTTTTGAGTTCAAAGGTGCGCATTGGTTCTAGGGGGTTGCTTCTCCAGCGAATGTACTGAAACTTACGGTCATCCGCGTCGACTAGGACTTGTCTATACATCTTAACCACATCAGTCGTGATTACTTAACGGTATGTGCGGATGCGTAAGAGCAGCACATAAAGATCGGGTTGAATTTTCGGTCCGGCCATGAGCAAATCATTTAGCGATTTCTGACTCGTTGTCTGACAGGATGCGTCGAAAACAACTCTTAGTTAGTAGGTTGACGTACTCGTTGCTTTGAGCACACAATGATGGAGTATATAAAAGTGTGGCGCATTGAGTTGAGGCATCTCTACTAAACTCATATGTCCCAGAGTTTCAAATTCCCGTAGTTCCCCTCTCCACCCCCCCTAATCTCCCTAAGGCGGCTTCCGGGCCCGGTAACTAATCCTAACCTCGCTGAGACGGCTTCAGGGCCCAACAGTGCTTTTGCTGGGACGGCTTGAGGGCCCATCAGTATTCAACAACCACAACTCTTCTCCGAGACGGCTTGTCGAGCCCAACAACAAACTTCTCTCCTAGACGGCTTGTCGAGCCCAACAACAACTCTTCTCCTAGACGGCTTGTCGAGCCCAACAACAACAACAATTCTCTCCTTGACGGCTTGTCCAACCCACAACAACTCTTCTCCTAGACGTCTTGTCGAGCCTAACAACAAACTTCTCTCCGAGACGGCTTGTCGAGCCCAACGATCAAACTCTTCTCCTGGACGGCTTGTCGAGCCCGACAACCAAACATCTCTATGAGGCGGGTTGTCTCCGAGACGGCTTTCGGGCCCGACACTAACTTGTCTCTTCCATAGGTACGCCACTGCCCGAAGACACGTGACGCGAGAGGCCAGGCGGCGACAATCATCTGAGGGCAGCTCTTCAGCCACGGGCGCAGATATTTTGACAAACTTGTAGCTAAAGATACGAAAAGATTTCGGCTTGGACTCGGCAGGAAAACTCGAGGACAAAGACGGACTTTAGCAGTGTTCACAAAAGGAACGGATCATTCCGAAGAAGTGAAAAATAAGCTTGCGCAGTTGGCGGCGAAACACAGGAGAGAGAAAAGCCCAACACCGAAACCAGAAATCGTGGTGACAGATACGGAAGCACAAACCGAAGAAATGGAGGACACAAAGGTCACAAAAAGGGTAGAAACGGATATAGTAGACCGGGTACGGAACTGGGGGATCCGTTACCAAGGAACGTCAAACCCGTTGGAATTCCTATAGAAACTGGAGCAATGGACAGTCGGCTACGGAATACAAAAGGACCAGCTCGTCCAGACGATGCCGTTCATCCTCGAGGGGATAGCCATCGATTGGTGGAACACGACACCAACAAGGATTTGTTCATGGACACAGCTAACAACAGAACTGCTGGAATACTTCCTACCACCAAGATATGGGGAACAATTGGAAACCCAAATATAGCAGCTGAGGCAAAGAGAAACCGAACCCGTAAGGGAATACGCTATGGGGCTGCGGAGGTTGATGCGCTTTACAAAACTCTCCGAAGAGCAGAAGCTCGACTGGGTGTACAAGAACGCCAGAAGCAAGATAAAACTGTACACTAGGAGGAGTGGATTCAAAACACTTACAAAGTTCCTCACACTAGCGGAGGAGGTAGAAGCCATCGAATCAATGGAGAACCGGACACGAGTGAGTCAGGCAGGACAACAACAACTAAGGCCAGAGATTTGCATGCGGTGCGAGGGAACCGGACACATGGCACGCACCTGCGGCAATCCACCCAGGTTGTTTTGCTGGGTCTGTGGAAGAAACGGTATTCGGACGACAGAATGCGACAGAAGTTGCGACGGTCTCCAAATAGTGGCGAAAATGAAGATCGGAAACGAAACAACAAAAGGAGTGGTGGATACAGGGGCGTCGAGAAGCGCGATAAGTAAGAACGTGTACCAGGACATGAGACAGCAAGGCAGGTGGAGGGGAACGAGAGCGGAGATAACACTCGCGAATGGGTCCCGACAAAAGGCGATAGGGGAGTTTGCGGCGAGAATCGAATTCGGAGGAAGGGCGTTCAACATAACTTTCATGATCCTTAAAGAAGTAGCGGAAGGGATTCTATTAGGAATGGACTTCCTGGCAGGAGCGGAGACCACATTGCGGTGTGGCGAACTGGAGCTGGAGATCAGAACAGCCGGGAGCAGGATGGAGGAGGAGGAACGGCCGGAAACGAGGACACACGAGCAGGAGGAACCATCGGAAAGAGAAGTGCAGGAATTCCTGGAGAGAAACAGGCGAGTATTTGAAAGCATAAAGGGGGTCAGTAATGTTACGACCCACAACATATACCTTAAGGACGAGAGACCAATAAAACAGCGATACTATCCGCGAAACCCGAAACGACAGGCGGCGATTAACGAACAGGTCGACGAACTAATAACCTTGGGGCTGATAGAACGATCCCGGAGCCCATATAGCGCACCGGTCGTGCTGGTCAAGAAAAAGAATAACGAGTGGAGGATGTGTATCGATTACCGTTTACTGAACGACAAAACTGAGAAAGATGCATATCCAGTACCCCGAATGCACCTTATTCTGGACCAGCTGAAAGAGGCTAAGTTTATCAGCACAATAGATCTCAAGTCCGGATATTGGCAATTGGATATTCCGATGGAAGAAAATAGTAGGCAGTACACCGCGTTCACAGTACCAGGGCGAAGGCTGTTCCAATGGACGGTAATGCCGTTTGGACTAACAACAGCACCAGCAACGTTTCAGAGGGCATTAGATACGATAATCGGACCCGAAATGGAACCGTTTGCATTCGCGTACTTGGACGACATAATAGTGATAGGCCGAAATAAGAGGGAGCACTTGGAAAAACTAGAGGAAGTGTTCCAAAGACTTCAACAGGCAAACTTACGGATAAACCCAGATAAGTAGCATTTTTTCCAAAAGGAGTTGAAATACCTCTGGCACGTCCCAGAGAGGGTAGCGGCAATTCGGATTTACCGGAACCAAGGAACACGAAAGAAGTACACAGCTTCTTGGGAATGGCATCGTGGTACCGAAGGTTCATCCCGAACTTTACCGAACAAGCTGGAGCCTTACAGGAGCTAATTCGGGAAGGGAAGAAGTTCGAATGGGAGCAGCGACATCAGGACTCCTTTGATCAGCTAAAGAAGAGTCTGACACAAGCACCGGTACTGGCATGCCCAGACTTTGCGAAGCAATTCAAGCTCCAAACAGATGCCAGCGACTTCGGTATAGGCGCGGAACTAACACAAGATACCGACGACGGCGAGCATGTAATCTCATTCGCCAGTAGGAAGTTGAGCATGCCAGAGCAGAAGTACAGTGCCACAGAAAAGGAGTGCCTGGCGATTTACTGGGGCATCGAAAAATACAAGATGTACCTCGAAGGATACCAGTTCATTGTGGTAACCGATCACATGGCGCTCAAATGGCTAAACTCGATACAAAAGCCCAGCTGGTAGGGTAGCAAGGTGGGCACTGGGACTACAGCACTACCAATTCGAGGTACAGTACCGGAAAGGCAAGCTGAACGTGGTGGCAGACACGCTATCGAGAGCACCCCCGATGGAACTAAAAACAATGAAAGGATCCTGGGTGGAACAGGCCGAGCGAACATTAAAGAGAGAGCCGGACAATTCGGAGTTTCACAAAGAAGGGGGTCGTCTGTACAAATTGAGCGGAGACGATCGAGACCAACAGCCGTTGAAGCTTTGCGTGCCGGAGGACGAGGTACAGCAAATACTGGCGGAAAATCACTGTACAGCAGAAGCCGGTCACTTGGGAATGTTCAAAACAATAAAAAGAATTCGGAACAGGTACTTCTGGCCGCGACTAACGACGGATGTGAGAAGATTCGTCAGGGGATGCGAGAGCTGCCAAAGATACAAGGTGTCACAGCAAAAAGCAGCAGGAAAGATGCTTACAAAAATAGCGGATGCACCCTGGGAGACTGTGTGTGTAGATTTCGTCGTCAAAAAGATAACAGACAGATGGAAACGGTTGGAAGAGGCCAGAAAGGAGGCAACAGGGAACATGGAAGCGGCGGAGGAACAGCAAAGACGCCACTACGACCTCCGGAAAAGGGCATGGAAACCACAGATTGGGGAGATGGTTTGGTGCAAGACGCACTACTTGTCAAACGCAGCAAATAAATTTAATGCGAAGCTAGCCCCAAAATACGATGGACCATGAAAGGTAGCCGCATTTATTTCCCCCGTGATAGTGACCGTACGTGACACAAAGACACGAAAAACGAAAAGGGTGTACATCGGAGACATTAAACCACACCTAGGGACGGATCACGCATTACACGGTGAACATAACCCACCACTAGATACTAACGTAACATGTAGCTACATACAAAACCCAACACTATACAAAACACGGAAACCCGCCACTATCAAAAAGGGGGGGAGTGTGACGCGTGCCGCGCACATAAAAAGAAACAAATACAAACGAATGTTAGTGTTCCCGTAGCTCCCCTCTCCACCCCCCTAATCTCCCTAAGGCGGCTTCCGGGCCCGGTAACTAATCCTAACCTCGCTGAGACGGCTTCAGGGCCCAACAGTGCTTTTGCTGGGACGGCTTGAGGGCCCAACAGTATTCTCTCCGAGATGGCTTGAGGGCCCAACGGTATTCTCTCCGAGACGGCTTAAGGGCCCAACGGTATTCTCTCCGAGACGGCTTAAGGGCCCAACGGTACTCTCTCCTAGACGGCTTGTCGAGCCCAATGTCAGCCGACTTGCTAACATCTTCAACTTTCCACAATCGCTCGACGTTTCGGTTAATAGCATCCTCCAAAGTTATCGAGTAGCTGTGAACTATAGTGGGCTTCGTTTGGCAACGACCAGAGATTATCCATCCTAGCAGCGTTTTTTTGAGAGTTGGCAAGTGGGGACCGACCCATAAGATTTCGAAGAATGTTTCTGTTCCAAGTAGCCGATCAATTTGTCGAGACCTATTGAATTTATCGTCGGCGAGGGGCATGTTCTGAGGTAAATGCCATGACGATATGTCGATGTCTGAGTCTGGGCTGTAAGCGATATGCGATGTAATACAAAAATCTAGTGACAATTCTAAGGCATTAAAACGGGATTTGATTGTAGGAGATGCGCTATGCTTAATATGCGTTTGAGATTCTCCAATACTGCGCATTTCCATGTGGCGCTTGAAACGTGGTATGCGAAGCGCTTGAGCAAACTCATCTGACATAAAGTTAACTTGTGAGCACGAGTCTAGCAGAGCGCGACCTATCCTGTAACAGCCTGGGGTATCCTTGCCCAGAACCAATGCCGTGGCCAATATTACACGATCTACTTGAGTTTCCCTGTGAGTGTGAACAACTGCATTCGATATCTGCTGATCATTTGACCGAGGTTGAGAAGGCAACGGCGGCGAAGGAGTAGATACAATGACTTCTCGATGCAACATGGTGTAATGTGATTGGGAACAGATTCGGCACTTCTGCGTAGACGGGCATTTGGCCACGTGGTGGCCTTTGTCGAAACAATTAATGCAGAGACCCAATTTCTTTATGATCTGGAAGCGATAATCGACTGAAGTGTTACTAAGCTGGGAACATCTAAATGTTTGGTGTTCGCTACTAGAACAAACATGGCATATTGGTGTGGAGCAAGAAAATGTATACCCAGGATGCTGCTGTGGAGTGCGCTGTTTAGTTGTAATTTGCTGGGTTGTATTAGCATCACCGTTGGCATTGCTAACGGCTTCTAAATATTGACAGTGACGCTCTACGACCTCAACTAAGGATTCATTCCACTTATTCTTTGTCTCCTGATCGACCTTATTCATAACGATTGAGATGAGCATCGCCTGAACAATTTGGGTTTCACTCCCAAGGGATAACAACGAGTTAAACAATGCCGTTGCATTGTCAATAAGGCTGCGCAACGTTTGGCTGTTTAATTTCGCAACCTTCGGCAAACTGAATAGCGACGATATAATATCTAAAAAGACAAGGGTTGGGTTGTCATAACGACTCTTTAGGCGCTCGAGAGCCTTTGCGTAATTTTTGGACGTAACTTGGAAAGCCCTAACAGTTTCAAGAGCTGATCCACGTTACCAATTTAGCAATTGATTCAATTTCTCGATTGGGAATAACAAAGCTTGAGCATCTACAACTTGCTTAAATGATGTAATAAAATTTTGATATTCCAAGTACGTGCCATCAAATACAAACTTGCTTAAATGATGTAATAAAATTTTGATATTCCAAGTACGTGCCATCAAATGTAGGAAGTGCGAGCCTGGGTAGTTTGATAGATGACGTGTTGAGTACTCTGAGCGTCATATCATTGCCAGATGTATTATGAACATCTGGACCGAGTTGCTCCTTGATGCTAACCTTGATGCTGACAAACATGTCTTCCAACTCTCCACGAACATCTCGTTGCTGCACCTCCACATCTTGCTGCTCGAATTTCGTTTTGCATCGACAAGGTTTGTTTGAAATACGCTTCCGATATTGCCAACCGGCAATTCAGTTCGGCCGCAGAAAGTCCATGGCGTGGATCCACAGTAGTCCGAATTCGAGTAATGTTTCTGCGGATATTAGTGCGTTCTTGTTTTAAATGTTCTAATGAAGCCATTATTGCAAATTAAGTGCCAAAGACGACTATCACAATCTGGGAACCCTCCAATGTAAATACGTACGTGTGTGTGGGGGGTATGTACACGGGTGGCGCTTCAACGACGATTGTGACCAAACTTCCAACGACGAGTTGTTTCTGTAGGTTTGGCGACAGCTACAACAGCGAAATGTGTAGTAGATCTGCGGTGATCAGATTCGAGCCGGCAGACCCCAGACTCCGAGTACAGCTTGGAGACGACAGCGACAGAGAGGCCGACGATTCCCTTTCCAAATATAGCTTGGAAGCAACGAAAACGAAAGATCTGAAGACCAAGTGCTCAAAGCAGTCACTGCACCTTTCGACTTAACCTTACAAAACATGCACGTACGTATGTATTTATACATAGAAATGCTGCCTTTCAACAGCAGACTTAACAAAAATCTTAATATAAAAAATGTCAAATGTTTATTCAAAACTTTTTCTTGATTTATTTAATTAATTAATAGGAGGTGACATTAAATTATATTCCGTGATTAGGTTTTTGCTTGATGTCGACAAGAGTGCCCAGAGCCAATTTCAGTTGTAATGATAAAAAGCCTCTCCCCCAGAGCCAGAGAGATCAGCTGCAGTATATTGTTGTCAAAGAGTACGAAGCTAAGAAAAAGAAACGTCGGCCTGTGGGAATAACTCTTCCCAGGTCCGATCAGACCACTGCGCCCTCTACCCACACTTCCGTCCCAAAAAACTAAATCTTTCTCTTACTATTTCCTATCAGAATGCAAGAGGCCTACGCAGTAAGCTTCCAAACTTGTATTCTGATAGTTTTTCGTTTGTGTCCCAGGTTATCGTGTTCACAGAAACCTGGTTAAAGCCGGAGATACTTAGCTCCGAAGTTTTTCCAGATGTGTTCACGGTTTATCGGCTAGATCGGCCTGTTAGACGTGGGGGTGGTGTCCTTATAGCGGTTGACTCCACTCTAACGTCAGAATTAATAACTTTTGAGGAATGCAACGATATTAAATTCGTCTGTGTAAAGCTATCAATAAACGGTAGTTTTATTTATATTACTTGTTCTTACATTCCTCCCTTGTCGGAACTTCCTATATATTGGAACCATCTTCCCGCTATCCCGTCAGTTTCCAATAAACTCTCGGAGTGCTAGGTGATTTTAATATCCCTGGGTCTACTTGGTCCTCAAATAATTCCACAAATACACTCTTAACATCATCGCAACATGACTTTATTGCTGGCTTGTTTGACATTTCGCTGTCCCAAGTCAACCATGTTCGAAATTCTTAAGAGCGCTTGCTTGATCTTTGTTTTGTCTCTGATCCGGCGAGAGTTAGTTTGGCTAGGGTGGCACCCCTCACGCAACCCGAAGATCCTTATCCTCCTACTTTCGATGTGACTCTCGATATTGGGACTGATGTACATAGTATTTCTGACCGACCAGTCACTAAAGTTCTCTCCTTTCGCAAGGCGGACTTTGAAAGGCTGAATAATTTAATTTCTGAATTTATTTGGTCCGATCTATACATATGCACTGACATGGCGGATGCCATGGACACTTTTTACAATGCCATGAATTCATATTTTACTACATGTGTACCGTTACACTATCCATCAATCTCGAATACGCCTCCTTGGTTTACTAAAGAGTTGAGTCGCCTTAAGAATATAAAATCTAGGCTGTATGCTAAATTTAGACGCACCTGCTCTGCTACTGCACTTTCTGCCTATTTAACAGCTCGGAAAAACTTCACCGTTCAGAACGCGCAGTGTTATAAAAACTATTTGACTCGCTGCAGGGCTCAGTTCTCACAGGACCCTAAGCGATTTTATAATTTTGTTAACACTAAACGTAAGCCCTAGATTCATCCTTTCTTTTTTTCACTTGAAAATGCGACCGCAAATAATGATCAGGCAATAGCCGATCTATTTGCGCAGCTTTTTCAAACCACATATTCAAATTCCACGGATTCAAATCAGATCTATTCTGACAGCATGCCCAAGTCGAACCTTATGTTTTCTTCTTATTGATCTTCATCGCGTAAAGCCTGTTTATTTGCCAGGTCCCGACGGAATACCTGGTTGTGTGCTTAGGTATTGCGCCGAAGCCCTGTGCAAGCCCCTTCTTTAAATTTACCTTATCCTTAGAAACTTCCCACTTTCCCCTTATTTGGAAGAAATCTTTTGTAATTCCTCTCCACAAAAAAGGGAGCAAATCGGGAGCCAATAACAACAGAGGAATCTCTAAGTTGTCGGCCAACCCAAAACTTTTCGAAAATGTCATTACTCCACATTTGCAGCACCTTTGTCGATCAGTAATTTCTCCATGTCACCATGGATTTATTAAGCGAAGATCAACAACAAGCGAAGATTACAACAGTAAAGCATTTGACTCTGTTAACCATTCACTTCTTGTTAGGAAACTCGACTTCATGGGGTTTCCGGATGATCTTAGATGGATCTCAAGTTATCTTATTGTCAGGCCCTCTTTAAAAACAGCTTGTCGAATGTTCTCCCGCAACGGAGTCATTTGGGTCCCCTATTGCTTACATTATTTATTAACGACCTCCCCAAAGTCTTGATTAACTCTAGAGTACTTATGTACGCTGATGACGTTAAGCTTTACGTGCAATGTAAGGACGCTGCTTGCCAGTCTGATTTACAAACAAATCTTGATAATTTTTTAACATGCTGCCGGGTAAACTTATTAAACTTAAACGGCTCTAAATGCAAGCTAATGACATTCTCTCGTGTCGCTCCTAAGCTTGCGACTTATACGCTGAACTGCTGCTCTCTTGAAAGAATTCATATAGTTTACGATTTGTGCGTTCGCCTGGACCCCAAACTCGACTTAATTATACACAATTCGTGCATGGTGAATAAAGCCAGGGGTGTGCTTGGATTTATAAAACGGTGGTCGAAAGAATTCATTGACCCTTACGTTACTAAAACATTATATACCTCGTTAGTTCATCTTATCTTAGAACATGGATCTTGCGTATGGAATCCTCAGTATGAAGTCCACACTAATCGCATCGAATCTGTTCAAAAGAATTTTTACTTTTTGCTCGACGCGGTTTAAACTGGGATGCAGACCGTAGATTACCGTCATATTCTAGTAGACTTCTTCTAATTAACTTACCTTCCTTAGCCAATCGTAGAACTATGTTAGGCATTACCTTTATTTTCAATCTTATTCGTGGTGACGTAGAAAGTGCTGACTTGTTAGGTCAGCTGAATTTTCATGTACCGAGAAAAAACACTAGATCCTATTTACCATTAGTCTTGCGCCAGTGTAGAACTTCGTTTAAATTGCACGAACCCTTTAGAGTCTTATGTGCAAATTATAACGATTTGTACACAATAACATCTAACGTAGATAGCCTTCCTAGACTAAAAACCTTAATCCTAACCCACTTAGTACGTATGCAAACAAACAACAAGGAAGCACGCCAGTAGTTATTTTCCTCGTATTCTTTTATATTTTTTTCCATCGCGTCTACTAACATCTAACCCGCACAGGCACCAACTTCCAGAAAAAAATGTCATTTAACAACGTTAGTGTGGGTTGTGTCTTGGCTGGTTTTAATATGTACGCGCGAGTCCCATCGATTCCCACCTCCCGCCCAACCGACCGAGGGGCGCAGCCGTGTGACGTACGGCACGAAACGCGTTCTAGATAGACGCGTGAGAAAGAAAGTAAAGGAAAGTACTAGGAAAATTATATGTTACTAAGATACTACATACTACCTACGAGCTAATTCTACAAGCAATAGGGTTTTAAGTTTAGGAAGACTATCACTTCCGTCAATAAAATCAAAGAGGCGGTTGTAATCTGCACATAAAACCCTAAAGGGTTCATGCACTTTAAACTCCCTCCTACAGTGACCAATAACTAAGGGGATATGTAATCTAGATGTTAGTCGCGGTACATGGAAATTGAGCTGACCTAGCAGATAAGAGCTCTCCACGTCTCCACGTATTAGTTTATGTAGAAAGATGACGCCAAGCATCGTTCTACGATTAGCTAGCGAAGGAAGGTTAATCAATAGAAGTCTACTAGAGTAAGACGGTAATATTAGGTCGTCATCCCAGGATAAGCCACGTAGGGCGAACAGCAAAAAATTTTTTTGGACGGACTCAATGCGATTAATATGGACTCCAAAACTGGGACTCCA
>VNJS01014976.1:0-53549 GCA_008042575.1 Drosophila watanabei
ATTTTTGTGGGTCATAAACGTAAAATATCTTTATTGTGAATGACGCTTTGAGGTTAAAAATAAATCAGTGCCCGACCGCCACACGGCGTATGCGTAATGCGTAAATTTATATGCCGCTGTCTGCGCGCGTATCTGCTAGAACGTAACGGTGTGCGTATTTCGGGGATTTTTTGTTGTTGCTATCGTTGTGTGTGTGTGTTGAGTACGCGTGTACGGGGGTGTAACTTTTATGGAACTGTTGCTGTGTTGTCTTTGCTTTAATTTTGCCGAGTTTCCTTCGCCTTGTTTTTGTAGTCATTTGTGAAAATATTGCCTAACAAAGCGTTAATAAATGAGGCATTTAATTAATTGCCAGGCCAGGGCTGCAATTTAATTATGTAACCTTAGCACCTCCGGGCGTTCCAAGGACTTTAATAGAATTTAAAGGGGCTCAAGCAGCAAAGACGCGCTGTCATCATATAAATATATGTGCAGGAACGTGCAGGAACACTTTGAAAATAAATATGTGAAATATTATGCTTTGGAATGGTGCTTAAAAATTGTGCTTGAAAACCTTATATAAATTCTACTTAGATTTAAAATTACTTTGGGTTTTATTAAGATATTAAAATTATTAAGATATTGAAAAAGAGCATACCTAAAGACATTCTAAAATTTTTTTTTAATATTTTAGTGCTTAATCCATATAATTCGGTTTTAAAAGCTGTTAGGCGTTGATGAAGATTTTTCGGGATTCAGTGGCTATTATATATTTTAGGACTAACAGTTCAAAGGATTAAGAAGCTGGCTTCTGTCTAATTTTCTTAATTTTATAATGTGTAAGTGATCCTGGTTCTCTGTAAGGCTTCGTATACGGCTTATATTTATCTATATTAAATGTATATACCTTTACAAACATTGCAGAATATAAATATTGATGAACAATTTTACTTATTTTTATTTTAAATCGAATTATAGAAATACCCAAATCTTGACTTTAAAGATATCTTTCTTTTGGAATAATGAATGTTTATGCCACGAATAACATAAACTTGATTACTTGTGTGCGACTGTCTAAATTGAATAATATTTAAGGCTAATTTTCGTCAAGTGTATGGCTTTGCAAATATGAGCGACACAAAAATAAATTGAATTGCATACGGACGCAAACAAAAGCCGGGATGTGGATGCGGCAGCGGGGTAAGCCTCACTTGACAGCTGGTCACAAAAGCCAAGCAGACAGAAAGGGGTGAGGATTGGGGTGGCAAGAAGGTGGGGTATGGACTACGGGGGGAGAGGGGGAATAAGTGCAGACGTCAACACTCGAACGATTGTTGTTTGTGGGTTTGCTTCGGCAAGGAAGTGAGCGAGTTGGCAGCCACAATAAGCAGCAATGGAACAGCAACCAAAAAGCAATGTTTATTCTGAATCGCACACACAGAACTAGGTCCGCACACGGGACAAAAAGTCAAAGATGTTCCTTAAAGGATAGTAAATTCTTATAGAAGTCTTTTGTTATCTAATAGAAATGCGCTTTTGTTATGGAATTTATAGGAAGTAGAGTAAATAAATGATAAATTAGGGACATGCCTTCATTCTTTAAAGAATTTCAAAGTTAAAGTTTATTATCTAAACTTAAGCAAACCTTGAAAAGGCTATTTCAAATGTCTATAGTTTTAACAAGAATTTATAAATAACTTCTTCGAAAGTTAGTTCGTCTAAATCGCAGCTAAAAATTCAAGGAAAATTGTAAGTTGTTCTCCCAAGGAAAAAAGTCACAAATTCATAGCGTGATTTTTTCCTGAGTGCGGTTTTCACTTGCCACGCAGCCAGCCAGCAAAATGTTTTCCACCAAAATCGGATACAAACACAACGGAGCAACTGAAACGGCGACGGCGACACCCGAGTTTTGCACGGAGGCGAATCGACCCGGGCTTAATGCTTAAGCCCGCTGCGACAGGACATTTAATCTCGTTGTATTAGAGCTGCTGGTGTGGGGCCGCACGACACGGGACCAAGACCCGAGACCCAAGACCCAAACTGAGGCTGGAGCTGGCACTGGCATCGGGAGTGGGACTTAAAGTGCCTCAAGTGGAAGTCAGCCGTGGCGGAGGAGTCCAAAGGGTAATGCCTATACTTAGCCTGTTGCTGTTGCCGCTTTTATTGTAATTCTAGGAATTGTTATTTCTCCTTTAACAAGCCGAAACCGAATCTCGGTCCTCCATTTACGTTCAGCCAGTCGTCCTCGTCCTCGTCTTCGTTGTTTCGTTGTTTGCCAGGCATCGAGAGATGTCATGGGGCTAATGTGAAATCGTTTCATCGGTACTTTTGGCCCTTCGTGTGTCGGTGGAGTGTCGCCTTCCTGAGGTTTTGACGCAAATTGAAGGCTCGTGAAGAAGTCAGAATGCCAATGCAAATTCTGACACATTCCCCACTTGAACTGCTCGACTTTCAAATGGAAAGAATCTCGAAATCTCAAGGGCTTGCTTAAAGCCACACCACTGGCAACTCAAATTTAATTGTATGTTTACTTTGGGGAAATATATATTTTTGGCACGCATACTAGCGTTGGCGTTCTGGCCAACTTTGCGCTCAGTTTCTCAGTTTTTCCGGCACTGGCTTCTGTGTGATTTTCATTACCCTAAGTGCTCTCTGCTGGCCAAATGAAATATGAGCAGCTGTTCTGGCCATTGGTCGCATCTTAGTCGACCATAGTGGCTTCGATTTTTACTTGAGTTTCAGTGCAGTGAGAGAAAATTCAGCAAATGCTAGCTTAGAATAAAGAAATATCTAATAGTTGATATAAATTCATTATTTTAACTTCCTTGAAACATATTTTTTACAGTAAATAGGGTTAAACGTATATTTTTCTTAATAAAATATAGTTTTTATAAAGGTTTACCAGGGGAATTGTACAAGTAGACTTCAATTAATAATATTTTTCCTCCTGTAAACAAATTGATTGCAAGTTGCTCAAACAAGATACTATTCAAACTCAGCTGGCAATGCAAATAGTCAAGGCTGGAGTCGAGTCTGGTCAACCGAATCAAATAAGAAATCTTTCAATAAACACACACCCACCAGGACACACACACAGCCCACATACAGCTCGAAAGCGGATAATGGCGTGAACAACAAGGCAAAGAATAAACGAAACTAATTTCCGGCCACCGACACAAACAAAAGCGCATCGGACCGGAAATCGAGTTAACCCGCCAGATAAAAGCCCCGAAAGATGGCGTCGATGCGCATTGCGTGACTCTAATTAGAGTCAAGATGGCTTTGGCATGAGGGGGAAAAGCGCACAGAAAAGGTATTCGTGGGAAAAGCGAGGTAAAATCAAGGGCACCCGGTGGGTCGAGGTGGTTGGGAAAATACTGTGTGCATGATACTCCGTTTGATATTGCGCAGCGCGCGAAGTTTTTACAGCCACCTGGGAAGTGAAGCGCAGCAGCCCGGGCGAGGTGATGGCTGCCAGCAAGTTTGTAAATAATGCAGTTGCATGCCACCCACACTACGTGTCGCACAGATACACAGGCGGACTTATACAGGACTCCTACGAATACCAATGCACACTCCCACGCATGCAAAACAAACCAGGGCTGGTGGCCTAAAATCATGAAATAAACAAAACTTGCAGAAATTGTAAAAAAAAGGTGTAAAAAAAAAAATGTCGAAATGTATATATAACTTGCCATATATATTCCAACTTCTTTGAGAGTGTTTCTAAGCCCTGGTATCCCCCAAGAAGTCCCATGTGGCAGACAGCAAAGTGCGAAGCTAACGACGTGGCCAAAACAACCCAAAATGTTGCTCGAGTGCAGCTCAAACTACGATTACGCCTCTGCCGCAGTCCGTAGTCCGTAGTCCGTAGTCCGTTGTCCGCCTTGGGCGGTCTGCAGTTTTGTTGCACTCCATTTCTCTTTGCCTCATTTCCCTCCGCTCACTTTCTCTGGACCTTTTCCGCTTTTCTCTCACTTTCTCTCTGTCTCTGTCTGAGTCTCTTAGTTTTCCTTTTGGCCCCACCGGTTGATGGCCATGCAATATGCATATTGTTGTTATTGCTTTTATACGGTCTGCACCTGGGACTCGCAGGTTGTATTCGGTTGCTGTGTGGAATATACACCTGTCGCGAATATTTGTGGCTGAATTATGAAAATGATAACCATAAAAAAACACAACACAAATAAAGAGCTACAAGGTGATATTGAGAAGCTAAAAGGATAAGAAAATTTAAGACATCTTTGGGGGCTTTAAAGTTGTATTTAGTAAAATATTTAAATATACATTTAAAGGAGGATAATGTTGAAAACTGAAAAAATGAAAATAAAATTCAAATGGTGTAGTCATTATATTTGAATTGCTATAAATGTTCTATAGTTATTTTATATTAATGAAACCTTTTTAAAGATCACAATTTGTATTGCAATTTACTTGTTTTCCTCATTTATTGCTACAGTTATTTTAACATTTACTCAATTACTTATTGATTCTGTAGGCTAAAAAATATATCCCATTACACAGCATCGCTATGTCGAGTGAATCGAATTACCAGGCCTGCTTACCGCCAGGCGGCAGTTGCATTCGGGATATTCAGGATGCATTCCGCATTTGCATTCTGCATTTGCAGGCACTCCGCATGTTTTTATGCAGTTTGCAGGGGATAAACATCCATTTGGTCAAAAGAGGGGCCCCAAGAGAGATGGGGGAAATGAAAAATGCATTTCAATTTGTGCCGTGCTTTAAAACAAAGACTAATTAATGGTCGTTGCACATCTATGGGTGTCCTCGGCTCTCTCGCATACATATGTATGTTTGCACATATATGCCTTGCAGTCCACGCCCACATGCACGGCCACTCATCCAAATGAAGAGTGGTCCTTTTCGAGGATCGAGGCTTTAGCCGAGGTCCTGTTGCTAGGCCACTCCGGTCACCGAGTCCTTTATTAAAGTGTTTCCTGCATGAAAAGGACATCGGTGGGTGGGGTTAGCTCGTCCAAGTGTTTGCGGAGCTTGCAAAAACGTGGCACACACACACACGGACTCGGATATATGAACATATGTGCACTTAAGGACCCACACAAACACACACATGCATACACATATGCTCACACACACACACACCCACAAAATGTTCACTGGCTTAATTTCCGGTCTGTTGTTCAGCCAGTGAACTAATTAAAAGTTCAGGCAACGTAAGATATTGAAGTTCCTCCAGACGAATTTCAAGGCACGAAAAGGGACGACCTTGAGCCTTTGCATTACCTTATTTCCTTGCTACTTTGTTTCAGTTTAAATTATATATTACATGGTAATTTTTTTTATTTGAAACTTGTTTAAACTAACAATGTATTCTCTGCTTAAGGTGAAAATTCATATCTTGTAATTGAAAAGAAATATGTTTAGTTTTTTATAGCAAACTCTTTCGACAGCGTCTTTAAAATTAAAATTCTGCTCATGTTCATTTAAATGTATATTATATAACATTCCTAACTAAATATTTAAGGTACAAAAATGTTGTTAATACTTTCTGCCGTTCAACGAATATGTTATAAACATTATTGTTTGCTTTGAGTAGCACCAGGGCTAACCCGTTTCCCAGAAACTAATGCAAAAATCAATGTCAACACTAAAATTTAAACCCACAGCCGTTGTGATTCAATTGCCTGCGGCCGTCCTCTGTCTAGTTCCCATAAACTTGACCATATTTTCCCGCAGACAAGGTCGAGGGGGAAACCAGCCGAAACTCAATGAAAAATGCTGGCTCTGGCTTGCTTTGCTTTTATTCTGTGTGTGGAGCTAACTGAACATTTTTGCAGCTGCAGCAGCGAAAAACCACAAAAACTCGTCATGGCAACGAGAAGCAAAAAACTTTCGCCACTTTCCCACATCATATTCATACATGTTTGCATGGGGGCAAAAAAAAGACGAGCTAAATTATGGAGCCAACGAGGTATGTCAGTAGGTTAGCTAAAGCCGATTAACGAAAATTGAATTTTCAATTTGCAATTGATTGCACTCGCCGCAAGCACGGGCTTCGGATGCGGGCAACAAGCAAGTTGAAAAAAGGTCCTTTCAATCCTTTTTAAGTCTGTCGGGGCCAAAACAAAAGTTGTTAATTCAATCAGGTTAAGTCGGTTTATGCTTATTGATTGTCTCCCGAAGCCGGTTTTCGATTAAATCTTAAGTTTACCACAAATCCACTTTAGATTAGGGTCCCCCTTAATTGTTGGATTATTTTCTGGGCAAAGGTAGCAAAGGATATAAGGGAATTGCACTTTAAGTTTGAGAAATTTGTGGTTAGATTCAATAACTATTACATATAATCTGAATTTATATATTTTAATTTTAAAGAATTTTAAATATTTATTTCTCGGCTTCGATTCTTGGCAATGTAAATACGAATCACTTCCTTCCAAAAATTTTGTATTTCTCAGAAAGGATTTAGTCGCACAATCCACCTGACCTTAGCTACCCATAGAAGCCATGGCTTATTCTCCCAAGTCATGATTGTTTAGTTTGGTTTTTAGTTTTAAAATAAGGGAAACTTTTGTGCCGCAAATACTTTGACAACTTTGCTGACCGCCGTAAGAAGCTGACAAGCTCGCTGCAAAATCTGAGAGCGGTCGTCGAGAGCGGGGAAATTGTCAATTTGCTTTATCGCCTTAAAAAACCTGATGTCAGTGGAAAGTATAAATACATATATTTACAGAGGGAGAAATATATTTAGAAAAAATATAAAAGCTTAAATATTTTAAAACGAGAGAAGTGGTTCATAAATTACTGAAACTTTAAATAGGAAAAGTTTATTTGGAATTTAAATACAGGTTGTTTAATCTTTAAATTTTAAAATATGTAAATAATATAAAACAATAATTACATAATAAAAAATTATTAAAAAAGACAAAAGTTAAAGAAATTTAAATAAAATAAAGATATACTAAAAATTAAAATGCTTAAAGAAAAAGAAAGAACGACTTTACATCTACAGTTTAGTTTATAAATTTTCAAATATTCAAATAACTCAAGATTAACTAATAGAACTATATTACATATTTTAAAATACATATTTATTTAAAAAATCGATAAAAATTTTTGTCAAAAATTTTCCCTTTCTGAACATATTTGTATTTATGCTTTTAAATGTGGGCGCCTTTTCCCCAGCCTGATTGTCTTATTATTATGCGTTATAAATCGC
The DNA here is from genome assembly GCA_008042575.1 of Drosophila watanabei. NCBI lineage: Eukaryota > Metazoa > Arthropoda > Insecta > Diptera > Drosophilidae > Drosophila > Drosophila watanabei. The sequence continues at coordinate 7,178 of VNJS01014976.1, forward strand.
ATGACGGCTGTTAAAGTGACTTTGAATGGTTTCAAAATCAGAACGTATGCAAACGAGCATAAAAAAGCTTTTTAAAAAGTCGCCAACTCACTGGGATACATACACACACACAAGGATACAAGGAGATTTTGGGGGCACTTGCCCTGTTTTCTGTCTGTCCCTTTTGAGCATATTTCCTTCATGCGCTCATAAATGTACTATATACTATATATGTATGTAAGTATATATTCACATAAATATTTTCGACATTTTTTCCTTTCTTAGAAATCAAATTAAAGGTATCCCATGCGTGCCTGTGTGTGTGTGCGTTTGTGGCTGTGTGGGTTTATTATGAAAATGCCATGAATTACTCGCGTATAAAAGTCATCATTAATTTCTCTGTGACGCTTTTTTGACAACCATTTTGGAATTTATTCACTCATTCATAAAGAGGCATCAGCTACAGACATCTTATTGCCTCAGGGGGGCGAGGCCACGCCCACATCCGCTGCCAACTTCCTTGTTTTTTTTCAGTTTTATTTGTTGGACGGAAAAAGAGAGGAAAAGAGATTTGCAAGATATTACAGATTTTATTGGAACCTTGAAAATTCATCCCATTAAGCCTTTAAGACCAGAAATCGTTTTTATTTATTTTTGTATATGTTTGGCTGTATACGAGTGTATAATATAAAGGAAACAAAAGAATATATTATTTAAAAATAGCTTTGAAGTTCTTAGAAGAATAATTTGGTTTTTTCGTTTAAATTAAAAAATAATCACAGTAATTTCTTGATTTTTTATATTTAAGAGTGTTCTCATTTTAAAGTACCAAACCCAAAAAATCTACAAAAAAAATCTTTACCAATCTTCTCTCTTTAGTTTTAATGTCTCCTCTTTAATATCCTTCCAATTCATTTGGGCAACTCCTGGGTACCTATTATTCGATCCCTCGCCACTAATTTATTTCCACTTATACGTTATACTTTTTTACGAGTTCATCAAAGTTGTGGCTGGTTTTTAAAGACTTTGGGCCATGTGACAAGGATAAACAAGGTCATAAAAATGCGCTGGCATATAAAAATGCGGCCAAAAGATTGCCGCCAACAACGGCACAGATTCGTTTTGCTGCGAAAAAGCAGCTGCTGTTGCAGTAAAAGCCACGCACCACGCACCAAGCACCAAGCACCACACACCAGGCAGCTGGCAGCCGAAAACAATGCCTGGCAGTGTCTGGAATTTATTATGCATACGCCCTGTAGTGCATATTTGTAGCGTGATAAAATCAGTTAATAGTCGCATGAATAAAACATCGCCAAAAGGCTCCGGCGCCCCCGAACGCCACACTCACACCCACCTTGGCAGGTGCGAAAGCCCGCAGAAACCGGAAACTCTTATCCATATCGGTTACCCCCAACGGCGAGGCAGCAACAGGGGAACGGGGTGATTGTCGAGCTAATAAAAATTACTAAACTGCTACTCTCTCGTATTCTTTTCGCAATCAGTTGACGGCAGAAACTAATTTACTTGTCACTTTTAATTATTGTTTGCTATTAAGCGGAGCGGAAAGCCCGCGTCCATGGAAATCCAACAACGGGAAAGGGGGATGTATCCTGCGAAAAAGGGGATGCTGCTGCCTCTTGCCTCGAGGCATATTATTAGACCATATAAATTCATGTCAGTCTACTTTCGGTTTAATTAACTTTCATGTTTGTATTAGCCGGGTCTAAAGTAGTGTTGCCGTTGCCGTTGCTGTGGGCCTGGTTGGTTATTATGCCATAGTCATAGTTGGCTTCTGCGGTGGCTGGCCATGTCCAAAACCTAATTGTCTGCCGAGCCGCAAATGTGCGACCAGCGTTCGGTCAATTAGGCCTGCGTACAAGCCTCGAAATTAACTGAAATTTTCAAATTGTTTAACCAACAAAGCCATGCACCTCGGGCTAATGCTGTTTACTTCGCGTTTGGGCCATGTCAGCAAATTGGCCAGCATTTTGTGCGGTGACAGTGTAGTCAGTTGTGGGCGTTTCAATGAATATTGGCCCGTAGTTGAGCTCTAAAATTTAAATAGAACTTGGTTTTGGGGTAAAATAGATCAATATTTATAACTGATTAGCTTAGGAAAACTACAAAATAGCAAGAGAAGTCACTCTAAACCCAAAAATAAAATCCAACCTAAACAAATATCTAAAAAAAATCCCCTGTAAACGTAGGTTATCAATAGCAGACTCTGGACAAAAGTGAACTGAACTGGAAATTGTTCATTCATTTGATATTCAGTTCCCTAAATGTTTTTGTGTGCAAATAAATACCTGTTGCCAATTCCGTCCAGGATTACAATTAAGTTTTCACAAGAGCGACAGGTGGTGAGTCAAACGCATACACACAGAAAATATTATTGAAATATTACAGGCTCGACTTGTTTTTATAGGCGGAACGGAACCGGAAATGATTTGCCGCTCGTTTTGTGTTTTTGTGGTCGTTCAGTACAAATGTTATGACTGGCAGTCGACAGAAGCTTTCGTTAGGTTTTGATTTTCGTATTTTACTTATTATTTATTTTTGAACATTTTTTCTCGGGGCGCCATGAAATATTCACGTGAGTGCGCACAGCACAGAAGCCTCAAAATTAAAACCGAACCGACACTTGAACTGTTCCCTCGCAAATATTATTTCGCACTCGATGACATTGGGTTTAAAAAGCAATACAATAACTGATATTGGAGGAATATTTACTACTGCAATATACGTTTGATATATTAAAGAATTATAATGTTTTAAACAACCAAAATGTTTTTAAATTAATTTAAGTAAAAAAATAACTTTACATTCCATAGGATATTCTATTTAATTTTATATGAATTAATATAAAATTATTTATAAAGCTTCTATTTTATTGTTTTTAATAAATATTTGCTTATATTTAAAATTTTTTTTAATATATTCAATTTTTTTTTATGTACAAAATCCTTTGATTAAAACACAAAAAATAACTACTTTCTCTTAGTGCTTGCTGTTAAATTAAAATCTGTGCATCGATTCGGGCTATTAGCCATCGCGAATTGCTTTCGGAATCGGATACTGGGCTTTACGTAGATATAAAGCCGTTTATTCCGGCAGATTCTTTGGCACGGCGCTGTGAATAAACAAGTGCTCGCTGCGTGTGTGTAACGCAAAGCAAACAGACTAGAAAAAACATAGAAGGCAAACAGACCGGAATGGGAAATGTGTGTGTTTGTGCACTGCCACCCACTTTTCATCCTTTTTTATCCTGCATACTTGCAGGCATTATTTATAAAGAAGCGGAATAAACTGCACAGCGAGAGAGACAGCGAGAGAGATCCGGGCGAAGGGCAAGGACATGCGATTCACTGCCCCTCCGACCTCAGCATTTAGCCTTGTCATTAGTTTTAGTGCATCTGCGAGTGCTCTGCTGCTAATTGAACAAATATTTATTAATAGCTAGCCTCAATTATTAGTGCTCGTCATGACAACCGACAACCGACGACCGACGAAGGTTGCCAAGGTTCTCCAATTCATTATAAAATCATAACTCGAAGGTCGATTCCCGCACAAAAAGCTCCGCAGGCAGCACGAAAACTAAACACAAGCCATATTTATCGAATTACTGATTAGGACACCGTGTCCTTGCACTTTAACTAGTTTCTCCTTTCCACCGACAAGGTGAAGGGTTCCTGGAAATCTGCGGAGTTGACTTGAAAGTGTATAGATTTTGATAATTAGTATTAAAATATTAAGAGTTATGTAAGACTTTTAAGCAGGAGCAAAGGTTTAACATTAAAGGTGTCATTTAATACTTTCTGCAGCAAAAATATTCTGCATTAAGATATATATTTTCTTATTGAAACCCCTTAAGGTAAAGAGAATATTTCTTTCATAAAATTTAAAAGATATCGATTAAAGGCTCTGACCTTCATTGATCACGTATTTTTAGCCGATGCTTTGTCATCGAAATCAAAGGACAGACTTGACAGTGCTGACTAATGCCGCCCACGGCGAATGCCCAACAATAAGCGCAAACTTTGGCGACAGGACATGGCGATACAGGGCGCAGACCGCAGGACATAGCCAGGCCAAGGCACGGCAGCTCATGTGTGGCATAAAAATTGCCAACTAATTAAATACACCCGATATATGGGCGTCACGTGCGCGACGTTGTCTGGCCGCCAGGTCACAATTCTCAGGTGCCAGATGCCAGGTGACCCGCCACCTGTTTAATGTGCAAATAAAATGGCGTTAATGTCCTTGCTCTGCATACTAATTGCAGCAGCCTCAGACTCGGCTCGTAACGCCATAATTGCCCGTTGCGGAGGAGAGACACTTTTCAAATGCCACAGCGGCAGAGCAGCAAGCGTGAAAGTCAAATCAGCTGCCAAGACAGCATCCTCCCGGTCTGAAAATCCAGCCCACAATCCCAACAGCACTTACATTCCCCAGCGCGTCAGGAGTATGTCAGCAGTGCTGTCGCCAAAAAATCAAAAAGGAAAAACCTTAACATATGGCAAAGGAAAATTTAAGTAACTTGGAGCTAAAAGAAATAAATCAGTATTACTTTATGAGATATTTTAAGATTTTTAGAGGTTTTTAATAAAAATTAAACATTTTCCTAGTTACATTTCTTTACAGTATTAAGATATAATCTATAACTTAACCAATTACTTATTAATTATATGATATTCTAAGCATTGTCTACAGTTTCAGGACACTCTCAAAGTGCTCCCTTGCTAGGTTTCCACCTTGAGAAAAGAAATAGAGACAGATCTGACCATAAAAAGGACGAGGCGTCATCACCGTGTGACATTGACTGAGAGACCCACTTCTGGTAACCGGCTGCCCGTCCTTGCCGTTTGTGTGCCACCCACCGCCCCTTTGGCCCCGCCACAACAAACTGTTGCTTCTCAGCTGTTTGCTCCTCAAAATTTCCCCATCCGCACGAAGCCTGCGCAGAAGCTCGTGTCCTTTTTAGCACACACATGGACGGGGACTTTCCCCGTTTTTGCGCAACAGTTTGGGGCATTTGTTATGTTTGATTGGGACTTTTGGGGGACTTTTTGCCCGTCGAGCTGTTGCTTCGCGGCACGGACTTCGGCGCTCGACTTTCCGCCGGAGTCGCAGAATTCAGTCTGTTTGGGGACTTTACGGTGTGCGAACGTGTGGCGGCGATTTCTGAGTCGGTTTCTCGGTGCTTCAAATCAACGGTGCCAACGGTGCGGATACGCAACGGTCAGCGCACGCACACAGTCGCACTCGCGCTTTCTCTCACAGGTAACAGGCAGAGGCACTCGTATGTGTACACCTGTACACCGCGTGTGTATGTGTTTGTGCTGCATATAAACGCGTTTAATTAATGTGAAAGTGTCGTCGTCGTCGTCGGCGGCGGCGCTGCCATTTTCCTTTGAGCCTGAGACGGGGAGGCGGCATTCGCTCTCAAAATCGCATAAACGTTGAATGTGCTGTTAATTTCCCGCTGCGCGATTATTAAGTGCTAAAAACCGTGAATTGATTTCACAAGTTTTTCATTTATGGAATTTTTCAATTTTTCAATCCTTCACTTTTTAATGAAAGTGTTAAAGGAACAAGAAGGAAATTTAGAATTGTGTTTTTGTAATGAAATTTGAGAATTTATTTTTACAAGGATATGTGTTTCTTTAAGGTCTTTAAAAATTATTTTAACTTAATTTCTAGACACAAGGTTATCTTTAAAATTTATTTTACTATTTGGTAAAACTACATTATTTCAACATGTAGTTTGAACTTCAGATAGCAAAATCTTTTAACAAACTTTATTTTTTGTAGAAAAAGTATTTAGTAAAGATGTATAATTATTTATTTATTACAGATTCTTTATTTTGAATAATTTGTTATAAATACTTAGCAGTGAACATTTATTATAAGTATAAGTAATTTGATATATAAAATTTTTTATTTTGTATTGTGTAATTTATAAATTTAAGTTACTTAAATTTTTATAATGAAGTTATGAAAAACTGAAGGTTAATGGAGAGGTTAATATATATTTCGCTTCAGAGGACACAAAGTTAAATTACAAAAGCACCTTAAATTTCCAAAAAAAGCTGGTTTAAAAATTCCTTTAGTCATAAAAGTGAAAATGTATTTTTTATTTGCCACAGCTCGGCGGTCTTGGTTTTGCATTGTGATCCGTGTGCGGCATATACCTGGTCATTTCAGGTGAGTGAACAACTCAGCTTTGGTGGCTTTGGGGGAAAATCCCCTGTAAAATCACTGCAAAACCACATTCAAAATGTTTGAACTTTTCGAAAGAGAGGGAGAGGGTGCTTGCCACTTGGACTTTGTCCTTTGATTCTAGCTGCCAAAATGCATTAAAGCCACAGCCATAAACACAACTAATTAAAAAGTCCTGGCACTTGCCAGGAATTTGCAGTATTGTGGGGATTTCTCTCTTTTTTTTGTTTTAATTGTGCAACGAGTCGAGTGCTTTGACGTCCGCCCATAAAAATGCTCACAATTAATTAATTTGTGATTATTTGAGGAATTTCGAGTGAATTTTATGCTCTCTTGCCCCCTGTGACATATGTTTGATGGAAAGTGCTTGCAATGCGTGAAGGGCAAATCATTTGACCTTGTGTTTGTCACCGGAATGATAAAGTTGTACAGCTTAGGGGGAATTTTGATGGGAAAATATTAGGAAAATAGAAGAAAAGCCTTTTAATTAGACTCGGTTTTTATTGAGTGACTTAAAGCTGTGCTTTGATTTCGATCGAATACCTGATTTCATTTTTAACAAGTGACTTTCTAAGAACCCCTTGAAAGGTGCCTTTTGTTAAAGGTATATTCAATACAAATGGTTTCTATTGAATTGCTTAACAATTGAGTTGTAGAGAAAGAGTAATACTTTGAATAGCAACTGAATTGGCTTTTGACAAGGTTAATATTTGGTGTCCTATTATATAAAATAAAATATTGCATAAAAGCATAGGCCCTTATGGATGAGTGCTTGTTATATATTAAAAGGAAGTTTTTAGTGTTTTAATTGAATGAACCTCAGCGAGAGCTACAGAACTAGTGCCTTCCTTTGACGAACTTGTTTGTTTAACGCTTTAAGCACTCTTGAATATTATTTAGGTCAGCGGTGAAACTGTGCCATTATTATGCAGACCAATAAATGCACTAGAGGAAACAATTTGTTTGAAATTTTCCACTCGCGGACACCCTCGCAGCAGCAGCAGCAATTTTCCAACTCAGTGCAACATTTTTTTTGCTGCAGCTTCTGCTCCGTGCGGCTTGTTTGCAGCTACTCGACGATTGGTTGCCGTTGTTGCTAGTTTTTTTTGTTCTCCCCTCTATATATATATAAAATTTCACTTCAAACTTATGCAAATTTCTAGCTTATAATTTTGCCTGGAACGCGAATCAAAAGTTATAAGTAGAAGCAAAAGCTGCGTGGCCAAAAGGAAGCCAGTGCAAGAAACTTCAGCCTGTGTTGCCAATTTTAAGTGATTTTAAATAAGTGCAGAAACTGAAATTAAAGGCAAAGCATAAGTTTCTGAGGAACACAACAAAGTATATGTATGAAAATAAGGAATAATAAGAAAGAAAACATGTAATGACATAATTTGTAATGTCTTTTGCCAGCCAACAAAGGAATGTACACATCGGCGACAGCTACAAGGACGTCCTCAAAGTCCTGGCTTTGCAATTTAAAATAATTCCCACCGTGCCCCCTAAATGCCATTAAGTATTAAGTCATTTTGGGGGCGGATACGCTCGGGAGGGGGTGTGGCAAGTAAAAACTTTCACCGTCGAGTGTGTGTGTGTTTATTTTTTTTCTCATATTTGTTTGTGCGCGTTTGCAGGCATTGTTTGCTGTTTGTTTTTTATTTTTCTATGTATTTTTGCGGGTGTGAGTGTTCCTTTTTTTTTGTTTTATTTTTACTGCACTTATGCACATAATTGTGTGAGGAGAGAAATGGCAGAAGACAACTCACATTGTTTGCTTTTTAGGTAGTTTTTCAGGGATTTAAACTAGAAACTTGACTTAAAATTTACTTGCAGAAAACCATAGAGTCTTTTTTATTAAAACAAGAAAAATTATTTTACACGGGTTTTGTTTCTCTCTCAAAATTCTCGATATATCTCTTCTGTTACCCAATTTTTGCGTGTAATTTGCTCTATTATTTATTGCTTTCTTTCAACAATATACCCCTAAAAGTAGCAACACAATGCACTGGCGAACCCTGTATTTATGGGAGCTCTTTTGTTGAGCAAAATAGCAAATTTTCCTGCCACAATTCTGCTCGATTAGTTTTTCGTACACACACTCTCTGTCAAACGCCATCGCAATTCGATTGGCCGAGAATTTATTTGCCAAAATTTGGCACTATGGCAATTTGCAATTCATTGTCGCCCGACACAAACTGAAATGCATCATCATTTCGCATTGAAATTTTTGCAAAATATTTGCTATTGACTCTGGTTGGTGCCTTGGTCGTCCTGTGGCCACAATTTTAATTAGGATGCCTTGTGAGTGGTGCGCATTGGCAAAAATCACATGTCGTACAGTATTTTAGGCACTTGCGGGAACGAAATGGGATATTTAGTCGATTTCTAGACAAATGGGAAAAGTGTGGTCAATTTAAATATCAGGCATTCAAAAAGTTAAAGGTTTGTTGAAGGAACTTTTGTTTCCTCTTTCGCTATTGGAGTTTATTTAGAAATTAAGAAGAAGTTAAAGCAAAAAAAAAAAAATTAAAATTAATTAATTATAATTTGGCAGGGATTTTACCTTTTGGATACCTCAACTACTTACAAATTACAATTGAATTCAAAATAATTCTTACATTTAAAATTCTTTATCTTGGAAAAGTAAAGGATGAGTTGCTTAAATATTGTAGCCTTAAGCTTTTCATTTTTATCTTCATTTAATATTGTAAATTATAATTCAATAAACATTGAAATATGAAATAAAAATAGTTAAAGTATTTAATTTGCAGTTAAGGCTTGTTATATTAATATCAAATTAAGATTGAATAAAGTGTTTCCTGGCATCTGTGGATGGAAATTAAAATTCATTTGGCATGAGCGTGAACAAGCAATAAAATTGGATTTTCTGGATATATCCTTAATGCATATATCCTGCCTTGTAAACACGACTGTTACCGCTGCTTAAGCTGTTAAATATCCGACTAGAGATGTTCGCTCTATTGAAAACTGATTACTCAGTTCGGAAGGAGGAGCAGGCGGAGCCGCTGGAGGCGGCTGTTGTTCTCGTCTCGGGCCGAACAAACATATTAACGCACGAGGGGCACTGAGGCCTGACTTTGACGCATATTGGCCTGGCAATTAATCCGCCCAGCCAAACATGGCAACATATTGTGCTCACGCACGCATAAGAATAACAAAAACACTCGACGAGGAGCCAACTCTTGCCCCGAGAACTAATTGCCCTTTCTTCGAAATCCACTGGGTTCCTCTCTCCTGTTTTCGCAGAAGTATCTCTCACAGATTCCGAGGCCTGTAATTAGGTTTCCTTGTGGAGCCGTAACTTCGTTTTGTCGGTCGGTGAAAACAGTTTACAGTCTCCCATAATTATGCCACGATTGTGTTGCTCTCACTCGGCGCTGCAGTTGTTTAGCATTTAGCCACAATTCAATTATGAACGCTCGTCTGCAACACTTAACGAAATGCTTAAACAGCTTTTGTTTGGCCATAATCCAACGGTGCCCCCGCCTCCACCCCGATGCCACACTCAATTCCATTCAATTTTCAAGTGGATACTGCCGGGGATAACTAAACAAATTACGCAAAAGATTTAATTAAGCAGCCTTAATGCCTCAGTGACAGCAGCAGCAGCAGCGGCAGCGGCAGCTCAGCTCCCTGGGCACGTTCACGTGTCGTATACGTAATATGCAAATGTTCGCACTACGCTCGAGGACACAATGCCAAAGGGGATGAGCTCTGTCCGACCGTGTATTGAACTCTGGCCATAGGGTGAGTGCGGCCAACAACCTATTCCGAAAAAGGGAAAAGTAAATAAGAAGCATGTAATTACTTAAAGGTTTCCTTAAACTATTTGTATAGTGTATATAATTTAGTGTATATTTTGTTATGAAAGACAGGTAGTGTTTGTGTATATTGACACCCTTCAAGAAATATACAGAGCTGTCTCTGCTCTGGCTTTCGAATCAAGCTTATTACTCCTAGACCCTAACAGGCTGCATAGGCTCCCCTTTGAGGGTGATGGTAATTATCCATGCGGCAGATGCAGCCGCAATAGTTCCAGTTAGCCGTAAAGCAATGCGAAAACGAATGGAAATTGTCCGAAAGTATGCAATGAATATTCCTGCCACTGCTTCGGGGCAAGGAACGGAGCAAATGTAGATGAGTTGCACCAGGGAGCCACAGCTCCTGGTTGCACACAACGAAGCACTCGCACTCGCACTCGCACTCGTACTCGCAGTTGCCAAGGAAATATGAAAGTTTGCTACACTTGGGAACAAAAAAAAAATAAAATTTAGGTAAAGTAATTTGTTATATAGGCAAAAGTATAGTTAATAAGTATGTTATATTTTAGGGAAAATGTTTTGTTTTATTTGGTTGGCAGCTTATGTTCTTTTTTCTAGTCAGAAAGCCTTTTGCTTAGCATCAAGCAGTTTAAGGATCAATAATTGTTTTTTTTTTTTACCTTTTTATTCACAGAAATATCCTTGTTTTGTCTTTATATTCTTTTTCTGTGTACGGCCTTTGTCCCTGGCTGGCTGGCGAACAATAAATGAGGCAAAAGCAAACAAAAGATGGGCCACAGTTGCCTTAACTGACACAATTCTGCTATCCTTCGGCCTGTGTCTGTGCCCGTGCCTGTGCATATGTGTGTTGGTGCGGCTAAAGGACCATCATATCTGTTTTTTTCTAATTGAGACATCTGTGTGCGTGTGCGTCTGCCATCGTTTGTTTTGGCCACTGTGCCTGCTGTGCTGTGCTGTGCTGTGTGTGTTTGTGTTTGTCTTCAATCAGCGCTTGAGTTGGCAACATGTTGTTGCTCCTCAGGCCGCTTGTTGCCTGTTTTGTTGTGCGCTTTATGCCCATCTTCGTCTGACTTTCGGCTAAAAATATTTAACTCACAGAACGTTAAATACACAAATACACGCCAAGAAAAATGGCCTATAAATCCTTACAATTTAAATTAGATTTATGGCTTGTAAAAGAAAGAATAAACAATGCTGAGCTTGACTTTAAAGAAATATTTCTTAGCTAGGTTTTAATTTTAAATAAATCCTTAGCATATATTCTGTTTGTGAGATTATTTCAGAATTTTTAGGGAAATAATTTATCTAGAATATTTATTTTGAAGAGAGTTCTTTTATTAAAGATACACCCTTTCCCCTAGTGCACACAGACTCATTTTGTATGCCTCTATGTGTCTGAAATTGTCAAATATAACACAGGAAACTCGTATCTAACCCTCTTTCTCTCTCTATAGCCTTCACTCTGGTTGCCAAAAATAATTCCCAGAGTTCCAGGAGCTGTGTGTTTACGCTTCGCTTTTATCATTTAATTTTGGCTGCCTCAGTCCGAGCCCGGTTCGTGCCCATGTCGGAATCAATAAAGCCGGCGAGAGTCCACGTGTCCGGGCCACGAGTCGTTCGCATTAACGGCTTTTCACTGCCCCAATTTTCCTGCTCCTGCCGCACCCCCCTCGCACCACCATCGCATTTATAAAATTCAAATCGAAGCCATGACATTTATTAGAAACCCGATGGCCGATCAATGGATTAGATGCCATTACACTTCCATTGAATAGCCACATTAAAGGCTGATTAAAGCTGGAAATATTGCATTTCTTGTTCAAACAAAATAACTCTAAATTCGATACCTCAGATTTAATAGCCTGCATATATAATGGGTGTGCACTGTGTGTAATTGGAATAAATTAAATTAATTTTATTCATGATGCCCGCCTAGCGTAGGTATATTGATTTGATTTATCACAACGGCTGAGGTTTTAATTAATTCGATTTGGTTTGAATTTAATGCTTGGCGGAGTTTTGTAATCCATAATTAAATGACAACAATATATTCGCTACATATTTTATGCATTTCAACGTAATTGTCGCCGTTGTTTATGGGCAATTAAAATAAGTAATTGATGTGCGCATAAATAATTCTGATGGAACAAAGTCCAGAGGTATAAAATTTTGTATTTCTCTGCAAAATTACTTTTGAAATAATGCTGTGCAAATATTAAAGAATTTCTTACTTATTCTAATGTTTATTTTTTCATTGTTTGCCAACAAATAAGCTTTACTAATAAACTTGATTCCTGGAAAAATTGAAACAAACGAAATAGTAACATATTTTTGTATTTAAAATGACCTACCAATAAATATATTTCATTTATTTGTTGCCAGGCTTTAATGGAATCTTGTTTTCCGAAAAGCCTATTTATGAATTGTATTTGTTTGCTCTTCAATTGCAGTTAATGATTGACTTGTTAATAATTGATTCTGAGAATAAAAGGGAGGTTTTCGAAGTGGAATGAGAGCTGTAGTTATATTATTTTATGTTTGTTTTGAAGGAATTTTTAAAGCAACATAATTATCCTGATAAGAAACAGGTTATTTAAATTACAAATAAATCTTTTACTAAATTGTCTACCAAGATAATAAAACAAAGTACAATAAAGGCAACCTAGAGAAGTAATAAAATAAATTCACTCAGTGAAAAAATGTCTCTAGACATAAATTGGTTTCGAATTCTTTTTCTAGGGACTACTAAAAAATTCCCACTGCAAATTCCGGGCGCTGGCAGATTACAAATAAAATGCCGTAAAAGCAAACCGCATCCATTCGCCACGCTAAACCGCCTTAAATATTTAAGCTTGTTTGCCCGCAATTGTAAAATGCTGACCTAGAAAGTTGCCTCCGCTCAACCAGCCGCCAATCGTCTTCCGCCGGACTTCGTCCTCCTCTGTTCCACCTTCCGTTCCTCGGTTCCTGCATTCCTCCCTTCCTTCGCCTATCTGTCAGCCATCATCGGCCCGTGTCCGTGTCCGGTGTCGCCATTCCTTCGTCTCGACCGTGAATCCTTGGGCTGTTTGTTCTATAGATACGCGTACTCGCAGCGTTAAGCACACAATACGACCCCGACTACTGGGCTCTCATATTTTATTTATTTACCATCAGCACAATTTATTTAACGAAAAAATTTCACGCTACGCTGCAGAGAAGGTAAGAACGAGGGAGAGAGAGAGAGAGCCCGGGGTAAATGTTTTTCACTAAATAGTTTTACGTTTGCTGGAAATTTATGTTGGCTCGTTTTGGGCCGCAGGACCTGCGCCCCAGTAAGATGTCTCAAGTCAATTTGTTGGCTTCCCTCTGGCTTTCAGACAGCTGCTCTGAGCATCCTGCCAAAATGTTTACTTGCATTGAATAATTCAGTCGGCAAAGAATGTACACCGAAGTGAAGAGCAGACAGACAGGCGGGATCCCTGCCCCTCTCCCACTCCCTGGAGGTAAAGTCCTGGCAAAGACCCAACAAAGTCCTGACGGAGCAACATAGAGCAGAGTGCAGCCGGTATGCGACAGACATGCCAGGCACTTTGACACATGTTCGGCAAGTCAAATTGCATTAGGTTTCCATTTAAGCAATTGCGAAAATGCGAAAGTTCATGCAACGAATTCATCGCAATTCCGGAACTCCCCTGAGCTGTGGCTATTTTCAGCAATTAATAAAGGAGAGCTTATGTGTTGAGCACATTTTCATAAATCTGCTGAAAATGTGGCCGCCAACAATCGCACTGGGGCAGGGTCTCCTCACTCTTACGTATTCAGCCGCAATGAATGGCCGGGGCCAAGCTCATTTAACTTTTTAATTGTGCAGTTTTGTGTGAAGCAGCCAGAAGCGGCCATAACCGAGACTTTAATGTCCTTAAATGTTATTTAAAAATATAGGGTAACCCTTGGAGAGCATGACTTTCAATCGATATTTATTTATATCTTAATTAAAGTACATCAAGAGATTATGGACAGCTTAAGTCTGTGTATTTTGTGTCTAATAAACTTATCACAACAAATAAATTCTTGTTTTTAAAATCATAAAGCTCTTAATTGGCACAGGGTTTTAGCATTTGTTATTTGCTTTCAATTAAATCGAAACTACCTGAGTGTTCGACCAAACTAAGCCAACAAGTAGACAGCTTTTAATTAAAATAAATATATTTTAAATATAATCATCAAATCCTGGCTAAAATTTGGAAACAAACATGCAGAAATGTTTGTATTCAATTTGTTATTGATTGGTTATACTCATGCTATGCTTTGCTTGCATTGAAAGCGACAAATGTTATCTCTGTGATGCACATAAATGCATTAAATACGCAGCCCAAATATGCGTATAAATAAATGGATATATTTATATATTTATATGCTGGCTAATTAGAGATTAGATGCTGGGCTTTTAGCAATTTCCATTCATAAAACTTTGGCTACCGTTGCGCGTTCCATCTATAAATAAATTGTATCTAACGCTCACTTGAACAGAATTAACCCAGAGCAGCCACCTCGCCTGGCTAGGACCTACGGAGGCAGAACAATTTTAAACTGCTGCTGGAGTGGAGCTCCTTTTGCCTGGGCTTAATGAGTGTATAAATTGAGCACAAAAGCCAAGCGGAGCAATAAGCGCATTAATTGCCATTGCAGGAGGGCAAGCAGGCAGGCGGCAAGGCAGGCGTCGAGATGGTCTGCGTCGCCTGGCCAACGGGGCGTATGCGCAATGTGAAGTGGCCGCAATTAAAGTGAAATTTTGCGTTTATTTTCCCTACCGCCCTGACTTTCTGACTCTTTTCTAACTCTCTGCCTCCCCCCCTCCCTTTCCTTTAATTGCAGGAAGTTCTAGGAAGGACGCAGCACAGCAGCTAATCTCGGATCCCTAGACTTCAAAGACGGCAACAACGGCGGCCAGAATTTTCTCTCGTTTGGATAGTGTCGAGGAGGTGCAACGCGGTCGCAGTGGCAGCGCTGTGGGAATAACGCCGCCGGGCGGACCAGGTGTGGCAGGTGCGGCAGGAGGAGGATCAGGAGCGGTGGCAGCGGCAGCGGTGGCAGCGGGATCACCGGCCAGAAGTGGCCACCAGCAGCAGCAATTTGGTGGCGGAGGCGGCGGCGGCGGAGGAGTGGCGGGAGCGGGAGCAACGGCTGTCGGCGTGGCAGGTGTGGGACCAGGAACAGGAGTGGCGGCCATCAGGCAGCGTAGCGCCAGCACAGTGCTTGACATCGGCTTGCAGCAGCGCAAGGTATCCGTCGGCGGCGGAGTGGGAGTGGTAGGAGGAACAGGAACTGGAGCAGGAGCAGGAGCAGGACCAGGAGCAGGGCCGCCATCGCCAGGCATTCTTCACAAGCGCTCCGGATTCAATGGCTTCGGCGGGTACGAGGCCCCAGTGATTCCCAACCGACAGGACATACTTAATGGGCCGGGCGTGGGAGTGGGCGGGACAGCCTCCAGCGTGGGACTAGCAGCAGGTGGACAATTACCCGGTCGTGGCCGGCTTTCCATCAGCGGTGCATTACTCATCAACTCATCGCCATCAACATCCACACCGTCAGTAGCTGGGACAGGAGCAGCAGCAGCGTCAGCAGGACCAGGATCAGTAGCGACAGGAGCTACCCTCGGGGAGACAGCAGGTGGATCGGCACCCAGCATCGCAGGCAGTGCAACTGCGTCCGCACCCCTGCCCGTGCCGGGGCCAAAGCGACAGGGCAGCTTCTCGAATGTCTTCTCCAAGCTAATCGACGGAATGCCCGCCGGCACAATGTTTGCCAAATTCAAGAGCACCAACGTGGCCGCCTCCACCTCGATGCAGAACGTGGCCGAGGGCAATCCCATCACGCAGTACTTCGAAATCGGCAAGCCAGTGGCCTGTGCCGGCCCAGAGTTGGTGTGGCGCATCCACGATGCCTACCGCAAGAGCGACAACAGGGTGAGTGGACACAGGGTCCTGGCCCCGGGCTCAAATTCCGTATATATATTTCCAGTGAAGGGATTTCAGGAATTTTTCCCTAGTCTGGTACTACTCTTCTTGGAACAGTAATTCCCCTGAAATTGCTCTTTTGATACCTAATTATTTTTAACAAGGAAATTGTACATTTTATTTTCTGTAGAAATATCTAGAGAGTTAGGAATTCTCGGAATCTTATATAGAAGTCAGATTCGAAATATCAGCATTTCTCTTTCACTATTAAAATTTTTAAATATGTTTAAATAAATATTTTTAATTAATGAACTTTATACAATTACGCTCAGCTTAAAAGCCTGTCCAAAGCAGCAGAATGTTCTTTTGAAATTAATTAAAAAATCTTATTTAAATAAATTCGTTTTCATTGTCACATTATTTTTTGAATTATTTAAATTATTTCAAATGTCATTGAATCTCCATTTTGCAGGAATGTTCAGTGTTTATATTCGAGAAGAAAATTGCAGAGAAACTGCATAAGCCGCGACGCAAGGAGGCCATAACGGAGCTGCTAAAGAGTTCGGTGAAGACTCTGGAGCGTTTCCGCCATCCACGGGTGAGTGACTGTCCTGCCTTTGCTGTGGCACCTTTCCCAGTGCTTCCCCCCATCGATAATTACTTTTCCAAAGCACTGAATCTACCCCCTGCCTTCTCCTCTCGCCACCAGATACTCCAGATCTATCACACGGTCGAGGAGAGTGCGGACACGCTGGCCTTTGCCTCGGAGCCCATCTTTGCCAGCCTCTCGAATGTGTTGGCCTTTCACGTGAGTTTTGGCCTTAGTTCCAGCTTCTCCCCCTCCTTTGCCATATTCCCAGTTCCCTTTTCCTAGTACCCTTTTTCCAGTTTCAGTTGCGAGTTGCGAGTTTGAGTTGCTGACAGCGACATGGACATGCAATTTGTGTTGTCGCCTGGTTGGCTTTCAGTCCTATATTGGTTCAGTTCTTTTTTTTTGCAACCCTTTTTCCATCAAAGCACGGAAAGAAACTGGAGGGGGGAAGTAGTATTTTTAGTTTTTCTGGGGTTTAAAAATAAGGTAGACAAAAAATATAGTTACAGGAAGATGTAAATAATTCAGTTTTAGGAGGTGTTTTGGATTTATAATAAATACTCCAAAATATAAAATAGATAGTTTTTTAGTTTTCAGATAATCTCAAAAATAATTTATATTGATTTGTAATATTGCTAGCTTTACTAAAGTTTATGATCTTTATTTATACTTAATCTTAAAATAAAAAGAATTGGATAATAGGTATAACAAAATAATAATTATAAAAGCATTAATATATGCACACGATTTAGTGTTTCCTTTCCATAAAAATATAAAGGGAAGAACACAAGTTTTGAATACATTTTCAGGGTTTATCAGGCGATTTCCCATTTTGAAATGTACATTTTAAAAGACATTCAATTATTTTATATTTAAATGCTTTAATAGTGCAATGACTCAAAGCTAGAATTATTTTTCTCCGTGCAATCTCATGTCCACTGTCGGTCCATCTAGTGTTTCCCAGGTATGGTGGAACAATGTTTAGATTGTTGGGTTGATTGTTGTTCTGTTGTTGGTGCTGCTGCCTCTGTGTTTTGTTAAAGTTTTCCAGGCAAGCCAAGTGCATAGTTTGACTTTCGAGCACAATGGGGGCGGCCGGTGGTCGGTGGGCGTGGCAAGTACTGGGTATGCATGACAGAAACACACAGCAGCAGCAGCAGCAGCAGCAAAAGCAGCAGCACAAACGCAGCTCTCGCACACAACTAAATCGAATTACACGACGCGCGTCTGTGTTGGCCATAAGCGTCTAGTTGTGTGTGGTATGTGTGTGTGGGAAAGTTTACGCTGCCAAGATTGAGTCAATAAAGAGCTTCGGTCGGTCTGCAGCACAGCTCAGAAATTGATACGCACACACGGACACAGTGCGTGTCACAACTTAAATGTAGTTTTAGTTTTTCGGTTAAGCTCTAAAAGCATTCGGGATATGGCATTAAGTTAGTTGCTTAACTCAAATTAATTGTTGTTTCGCAACGAATAAGTTGAATAAGTTGAAGTTTATGTCAAAATTTCGCTCAACAAATGGGGGAAGAAAATTGTTGCACTTAGAAATGGCCATGGAACCGAAAAGGATGCCAGGAAAAAAGTTTGGATTTCTAAGGCATAGTTTTTGGTATTTGAATAAAATTTTTGATACTTTACAAATTAATTAAAATTAAAAATCTTTAAAATTGAAAACTAGATATTGAATATTTAATATAATATATTTAATAATTAGTATAATATATTATATTTAGCTATAAATGTATAATAAAGTTTGAAAATCTGTAGCAGTCTGAGGAAGCACTTTCAGAACTTGGTTCTTAAAAACCTTAAAGTTTGAAAGACCACCGAATATAGTAAATAGTATTTTAAGGACATTTTTAAATGAGGTTATTAAATAATAAAGCATCATAGATTGCCGGCGAATATTCAACTTGCATTTAATTAGGTTCCTTTGCCTTACTTAGTACATATATTTACCTGCCAAAATAGGTTTCCCTATTTATATATTTACACTACCGAAACGCACTGCACCAATTCTGTTTGCAGCAACCATTCTTATGCCCACAGCTCAACAATAACGAAAAGAAGGGAAACCTACTGAATAGTTTTTAGTTTCAAGGCAAGTCGATTCGAGTTAAATTACATTGAAAATTGCAAAAGGTAAAGCTCAGAAGAAAACAAAAACACTCACATGCACGCATCATATACAACCAGGCAAATTGCCTCACAAAACAAACGAAAAATTGGAAAAAAGGAAAAGCTGTGGGGAAAAACAGCAAAAGCCAGGCAAGAGCAAACAGCAAACAGCAGAAACACGAGAGATTTGAATGGCTTATCATCAAATGCAATGCTCTGAATGGGAATTTTAAAGCCATCAGCTGAAAGTAGCTTGCCATCCAAGCCGAAGCCGAGGGCGAAGCGAATTTAAGGCCATCCGACCGGCTCTGTCTGGGATTAGGCCCTAACTCTTTATTACCTGTCCGCAAACGTGCACAGGAACAATTTTAAGTTGATTTAAGAAACTTTATTGGATTTAATTTAAAAGAAAGCCTAACTGAAAGTTTAACTACAAATATTCTTATTGGAATGCAAAGAAAGTATTTAATTTGTGGGACTTATTAAATTGAAAAATGATAGTTTTCTAAACCAAGCCTTTAATTTTTCCCTCTGCAGGAGTCGAAGACCTACGAGAGCGCCAATGTGACCCCGGCGACGGGTGGAGCGGCGGCTGCCCAGGCCCAAGCGGCGGCTCAGGCGGCGGCCAACACTTTGCCCCAGCGACCTGCCCATGCCAAGGAATACAATTTCTTGGACATGGAGCTGAAGTACGGCTTTCTCCAGGTGAGTTGTGACTGGCAGGTGGCAGCGTGGGCAGCGTCTCCAGCACTCTTCTCCTGTTTTCCAGCTGACCGAGGCTTTGGCGTATCTACACTATTCCGGTCACGTAATTCATCGCAATGTGTGTCCATCTTCTATACTAATAACAAAGCGCGGCATTTGGAAGCTGGCTGGCATGGAATATGTGGGTAAGTGTGGCGTTTGTACGAAATTGAAATGGATTGGTCCAGTCAGCAATTCGTATTCATATTCGGATTGCAGAAAGAATGAACGAGAACGATTTGAATAGCTCAATTCCGTGTCCGCCGTGGAGCAACAGGGTGTCCAAGATGGCCCAGCCGAGTTTGGACTTTATGGGTGAGTAAATATTTAGGTCCCAGAAAACTCTCCGATTAAGTGATAGAAAGTAACTGGAATTTATAATATATAACGATCCGAAAAATCAATATTTATCATGAGTGCCTTCAAATATTTCACAAAATATAAATTTCCCTTATTTAGCTCCCGAAACTCAGTCAACGTCCAAGTGCAGCCTCCTTAGCGACATGTTCTCGCTGGGAATGGTGATCTGTGCGGTGTACAACAGCGGAAGGCCGCTGATTCAGGCCGGCAACTCCACCTCCAACTATGCCAAGCAACTGGAAACGGTGGGTAAACAATTTCTAATTTCTCCTTAGCCGAGTCGAGCCGAGGCCGGGTATCGAGCTGGCGGCGACAAGTGCCAATTGGATGGATGAAAAGTTTTGAGCCACGCTCGGATGGGCTTGTTTGCGCGCTGTAATTAGATTCGCAGCTTTGTCAAATGCAAATGTAATCAAAAAGTCCACTCGAAACTCTAATTATTTTGCCACTTGTGCGGACAGGTGACGGAGCAGTAACAGGAACAGTAGCAGCAGCATCAGTAGCAGGAGCAGGGGTAGGAGGAGCGGAGGTAGCTGGCGCCCCGCGGGCGCTTGTCATTAAAACTTTTCATCCTGCTTGGTCCTGTCTGGGGCATTGGACTGGCTACCAAAGTCCTCAAGTGGTTTCTAATGTTGTGGCAAAGTTTATTTCGGTTGTGCAGAGCAAGAAATTTATTGTTACCTTTGAATTTTTTGAATTTGAATCCAAAAACTAATAAAGAGAGTTAGTTTGATTATTTATATTTATATTATTTATCAAAATTATTAAAAATTAAAGTAAATCTTTGCCGAAATTTGTATGTATTTATTCCGATATTTGTAGGTTTTATAATAAATTTTAAAAGTGTCTAACAGTTGGCTATGATTTTAAATCATATTTATTTTAAAACTAGAGGGAATTCCATGGTATTATTCGAGGAATAAATTTCTCTTCGTGTAATTATGAAGTTTTGAAAATCCTCCCTCTTTTTCTCTTTCCCTCTCTTAGCTGGATGATCTGGTCCACAAGCTGATGCCCCGGCTGCCAATTGCCCTGCAGGAGGCCACCTCCAGAATGGCCAGTAGGGATGCAACCGCCAGGCCCACCGCCCAGCTCCTGCAGCTCATCAAGTACTTCATGTGAGTGGCCAAATTAATTAACTTCCAGTTCCTGCTCCGGCTAAGACGCAAAGCAACATGACGGCTCTGGCAACTGTGGCAATTTGCGCAGTTTCACTGAAAGTTTTTGTTTGAGTTTCAAATGAAATTGACACCTGTTAAGGGCACAGCACACGCACACTCACAGGGGGCAACCCAGAAACTTGCCCTCGGCGACACCGACACGCAATCTCTAAGCCAATTTGTACCTGTAGCTGAAATTCAATTGAAGGTTTCATTTTTTTCCCAAGTCAACCAGCCACCACCTTGGCTGCCTCAGCCAACACACGCACACTTTAATTACGTCTGTTTGCCAAATGAAAGCGGTAATCAGACCTGAAAGACATACACAATGCAAAGCGAATGGGAGCTGTGCACTGGGAGAAAAGAAAATATATTCAAATAGCCTTGAATTTGCAATGCTTTGAAAGGTTTTGAATATTTTATTGCATATATTTCACTTCAAGAATAGGTAAAGAATGCATAAGAGGTTTTACTCTCTTATAATAACCTTACTTTTCTCGGATTGAATATATATATTATTTTTCATTCTCCTTAGTGACAATTCTCTAAATTTAAATATTTTCCCTTCGTGCACAAAGTCCTTGCTTTTCAACTGATTGTGCTGTGGTAGTTGAGCAGGAGTGGCAGTGGCACTCGCAGTGGCAGTGGCATTGCAAGGCCCGCCTCCTCAGCCTTCTCAGCCTCTCGAGCAATCGCAGCCTCCACAGCATCCGCAGTATCCTGGCTGGCTGACTCTGGGATTTATGACGACAGCAGCTGTTAGTCTGCCTCCCGGACAGATCTGGGCCAACCAGGGACCCGGGGCTTGGGAAGGGAACGTGCCGCGTTTAGACAAACAAAGCCAAGGATGGTGGTGATGGAGATGGAGATGGAGATGGCTCTGGAGCCTGAGCTTGAGATGAAGATGGAAGACGAAGGAGACGTAGAAGGGGGAATGGCTGCAGCAGAAGGTAGCGATTCCATTGGGGGGGCTCAGCTAAGGGATACCGCAGACTGTCTCAAGAATATATATGTGTATATGCCCCATAGGTGAATTGAATGTAAAGTAGCGCAAAACGTTGCCAATTGTGTGGTAATGCCAGCCTCTGGTGGCTTGTGGATTGAATTGAAATTGGTATTTCATAAGGGCAATTTCATGGAGTGATCATGGTCAAGCCATAAGAAAAGTAAAGTAAATTGAGGGTTCTTTTTTAACCAATGTATAAAATATCTGAAAATGTAAGTCACATTTTGGATGGTGAAAGCAATGATTGTTTAGAGATTATTATCTATAGTAAAGTCATACAAAAGTATGTACTTTATTACTTATTTTACGTTAAATATATTAATATTAATGTGGCTTACAAGAACTTAATTAAACTTCTTCAAGATTAAAATAAAACGAATATACTTCCTGTTACCATTTACGCATCAAAGGACGCTGACAGCTTCAGCAGCAGCAACAGGGAAAGCAACAGCGTGCTCCTCCGCCGCTTTCCTCCAGATCCTTTGCTTTGGCGGAAAAACACCACGGGCATGGCAGCAGCTCCGCCTCCATCTCCATCTCCTTCTCCATTTCCAGCTAAACATCCCTCTTCAGCGTTGTTAGCCAGTCTCCAGTCAGTTAGTCAGTCAGGTTGGTGGCAGCACTTTGAAGTTAATTTAAATGTTGTCAACATTTTCCGCGTTTTTAGCAGCGTATGCAAATGGCTCGAGTGTCTTGGCAATCAGTGGCAAGCTAACTTTTCTCCTTTATCCTTTATCCTTGGCATCCTTCAGCTCCTCGCTGGCAATATGATTTTTGCTCGATTCCGCTGATTAAGTCGACAAGAGAGCGCGGAAGAGGGAGAGAGAGCTGGCCAGCATGGCGTATACGTGATGTGATTTAGTTTCATTGTTTAACTAAGCGAAACTAAAGCAGCGTCGAATAATGCCACATTTATTTTCCATTTGTGGCAATTTCACAGTTTATGGCCCTCGTCTGTGCACGTCCAGATAACGGCGGAGCGGCGTCAGGGGAGAACAAAGGGGGTTTTCGGGATGCTGCGGGGAAATGCGGGTCGAAAGTAAACACTTTTTGGCAATTAAATTTTGAACAATTTGATTTACATAACAATGAAAAGTATTTACAATTCCATTTTAGAAAGTTGTGGCACCGCCGTCCGAGAGCTTTGCGGGGACTTAATATTTTAATTTCAGTGGCACAGAGATAAATATTGCCTTTAGCTAATTTTTGCGTGGTTTTCCAGCGGCATTTTCCATTTGATGCTGCTTGAAGCTTAATGTTTAATTGATGCCATTTACCGACTAAGCCAGCCGCAATCATTTAAAAAAATATGCAATTAAGCACTTAAAGCGATTATACACGGTTTGGTATATATATTTGTTCAGAAAGAGCTTCCATGCACTGGGATAATATTTAAGAAATTTAACATAAAAAGCCAACAGTTTTTATCGTTAAAGAAAAAAGTAAAAAATATAAAACTCAGAGATTTATAAATAATTTATAAATTTAAAGGCTTTTTAAACATTTTTTACTTATTTTGTTCAATCTTTTTTCCCTTCTGTATAAGCTTTAAAAAACACAACGTAATTCCATTGAATACCATTGACTTAATGTTGCCATATTTCCGTTTTGCACAGCGATCCGGCTATAAATGCCCTCAAATTCCTGGACGTGGTCAACATGAAGGACACGCAGCAGAAGTCGCAGTTCTACAAGACCACCTTGATAGAAGCCATGCCGCTGATACCACGTGTAAGTGCGCTCCCTGCTTCTTGCTCCTTCCGCCGGAAACGGATGCAAGCACGTTGGACAAATTTCTGTGTTGTTTTTTTTTTTCGGGGTTTCCATCTCGTTTTTGCGGGCGAACGAACTGACAGAGCATTAATCATTTACGGCGCCAAGTTGTGCGCTTTACGGCCAAACAATTTGTGAATTACGAGCCGTTTTATGACAGTTGCAAAAATGTAACATGCCTGTCCCTTTGTCTTGCCTTTTGTGGCACCAGTGAGGGCGGAAGGAGTCCCATCTTTTTTCGGATGCCATTGTCCGATGCCGTTAATGAGGGCTCAGCATTGGCAATTGAAATGACATAGACTGGTTAATGACTTCCCCGCATTCCTTGTGTTCCTTTCCATTTTATTTGGTTTGCCTTGCAGAAACTCTGGTGGCAGAACATCTGGCCCATGCTCAAGTCGGAGATCAACAATAACGAGGTCCTCGCCGCTGTCCTGCAGCCGGTCATGCTCTTTGTCCAGGAAGCCACGCACACGGAGTACGACAACCTAATGTCGGCCACCATGAAGTGAGTATGGGTTCGGGATGCTAGGAGTTGTATTTATAGAATGCTTTGGCAGGGAATTAGAGGTAACAATGGACACTTAAAGGTTAGCAAAATGTTAATTTAATGATAAAAACTAGCTGGTGCTATTAGGATTACTTTTTAAGGCTATATACTGCCATAATTTAAAAAAATAAATATAAATATCTTTGTCTGGTTGCTTTAAGAATTATTTTCAGTGACTTTAAATATCTGTAAATATTACCAGATACAAATATAATTTAAACAGATATCCTGTAGACTTTTTCCCTTCAAATATATTAACGTTACAGAAAAAAGTCCGGTTGTAGCCAATCCTGTCTTTGTTCAGCTTCCGTTGTATTCTCTTTTCCCCTTCTGGCGGCAATACGAACTTTGTGTTTGAACAATTGAAAAACTTTCGCGACACTTTTTCTGTTATTCAATTTTCATGACGTTTTATTGCGCCCAGTGAGGCGGGCGATAGTTCATATTGTAATTTATAGAGCTCAACTGGCGAACTTTCGCTGAACTATGTAGGTCCTGGGGGAAGTGGGAAGCTGGGCTGGAGGAGTGCTCACCTTTTGTGGGAGCCGTGCATAAATTAGTAAGACACACAAAAGCCCGCTCGGGTTCGCGCTCACTACTTTGCTTAAACTTGACGACAAACTTTGTGGCCACTTGTAAGATGCTTAATGACACCCGGCCAAAAAAAGAAATAACTTGGCCCAAAAGAACTTTTCACACGCGCCCACACAATGAAACTTGGAATAATGCGTTTATTTTCAGCAACACTAGACATTGAGGAGCTCTGTATTTGACTTGAGAAGCCAGAAATACATGAGAATTAATGTTTTATTAATGCTTAATAGGACACTGAAGTGTTTTATATTTAAATTATTAAATGTGTCAGTTTAAAATCAACATTATTTGACTTTTTAGTGCTTTAGTTTCACATCATGTTATGTCTATCACATATATGAACTCACATTTCTAATCAAATCCATGATGTTTCTGTATTCCATCTCACTTAGAGTCGTCTACAATACACCGAAATCCATTCAGGCCAGCGTTACGATACTTGAGAATTTGCATTTGATTATCGAGAAGACGAAGCCGGAGGACGTCACCACGGACATAATGCCAATGTTGTTCTGCTCCTTCGACGGCTCCACGATACAAGTGCAGGTGAGTGCTCCACTCGGATATGCAAATCACCTTAGACACAGCCAGAGTCTCGGAGACGTTGCAGACTGACTGGCAGACAGACAGTCGGTTGGAGGAGCAGGAAAATGGAAATGCGAATGCGAATGGAAATGGAAATGGGTTGACGGAGCTGATTGTGTAATTACAGCAGCAATTTCTTAATTAACTGCGACTCAGACGCTGACTCAGAGTATAAAAGTGACAGAGCAAGTGAAATTTACATTTTCTTTCCGCAATTTTGGACTGCTTGGAGTGGGAGAAATTAAAATTCAATAAATATAAAAAGAAAATTTAACCACTCATTAAAATGGAGAGAGTATTTCGTACAGGTTTTTATGACAGCAGCTGCGGCAGAATAGGAAATGTGTTAACAAGAAGCCAATTTATTAGGAAATAACTGACATCTTGGAGTTTTAAAAAAGGTTTTTTTTAAGAATAATTATGTTCTATGCATTAATGCAAAGAGTTTGATTTTTATATCCTAAAAAGATTAGAGACTTGTATTTTTTAAAAAGGTTTTTTTTTTAAATAATTATTTAATTGCTTATTATTAATTATTATTTAATTATAATTAGGTAATATGCATTAATGCAAAGAATATAATTTTTATATCTTAAAAAGATTAGAGACTTGAATTTTTTAAAATTAAAAACGTGTTCAGACTTTAAATAAATTGTAAACTTAATCCCAACCCCCAGAGTGCTGCCGTTGTAGCCGTGGCCAATGTATTTGATAGCATCGATGAGCTCTCCATCCGGCGCATGGTCCTGCCCAAGGTGAAACTGGTGTTCGAGAAGAACATTACAGATCCGAAGATAGTGCAGAACGTGCTGATGTGCATCGAGCGGGTAATGGACCGCATGGAGCGGGCGCAGGTGGGTCTTTCAGTCGTACTCCTTTTCTTAACTCTCTCCTATATATCACCCCTCTTACTCTTACCCTCTCTGCAATAGGTAATGGATGAGGTACTGCCTTTGTTGGCGAACATACGGATTCCCGATCCCGATATCATCATGCGTACTGTGCGTAAGTTGAGCCACAGACAATGCCCTTTGGCACACAGTTGCACCCAGTTTCCAGTTCACTGCCAGTTTGCCATTGTTTTTCCAGTCGATTAT
This sequence comes from Drosophila watanabei, assembly GCA_008042575.1. NCBI lineage: Eukaryota > Metazoa > Arthropoda > Insecta > Diptera > Drosophilidae > Drosophila > Drosophila watanabei. The sequence continues at coordinate 33,694 of VNJS01014976.1, forward strand.
CGAAAACTAATTAATGCTCCATAGTTCACACACAATTTTACCGTCGGCTCGTTGTTAACAATGCAGGTTTTACACTGGCTTATCTGGTTGCAAACATGGATTAGCACGAATAGCCTGCAGAGTGTTTACAAATTTTCATTTATTATTTGCTTAAATTAAAGATAATAAAGCTTACTACTTAAGCGAGTTATTTCGACTTTTGAGTGTTTAAACAATTATTTTAGTTAATGTTCTCAAGATAAATTCATTAGTCTTTCATTAGTCCATCCAATTAGCTATAAACACCTTAGCCAACTTATCGTTAAATTGCTTTATTCTTTTCTGTTTTCCACAATTACCGGTGCATTTTTCCTGGTAAAAGAGCACCAATCTTGCCTTTGTTCTGACCTGAAAGTAACTCCGCTTCTCTTAATTGAATTTCGCAGGCATCTATCATAAACTGTTTGTGGACAAAACGTACGGCCTGACCGTGGAGACCATGGCCACCAACGTACTGCCCCTGCTCATACCGCACACCGTCAATCCGGCACTCAATTTCGAGCAATATTGCTACCTGCTGGAGGTGAGTGGAGGCAGGAGGAGGAGGCTACTCCGAGTTATTTCAGGCTGCAACTCCCCGCGTGCTATTGTTGTTGCAGGTGCTGCAGCAGATGCTGGAGGCGATCGATCGGCAGCAGAGGAACAAATTGAAGCTGGACAACCTGTCGATGGCCTCGCCGGAAAGGCACCGCACTCTGCGACACCAGTTCTCCACGGACAACATGAATGCGCCGCCCTTCAACATACCCAACTTGCGCATAGATCAACGCAAGACGTCCAGCGCCGAGGACATGGCCCGCAAGAACTCTGGCGGTGAGTGAATGACACTAATCTTTGTACTTGTATTTCGTTGGGAGTAAATAAACTCCTGCCCTAACCAGTAAATAACATTATGGATTCAACACCTAAACAGTTTTAGCCGTAATTAATGCAAATTAATGCAAATATCTGCTCATGTTTAAAGTCTGAGGGAAGGGCAAACCCTTATTAAGGGTGTAGGAAATCTGTCAAAGCCAAGCTAAACTGTCTACCCAAGGTATATATATATATTTATGGGCCTACTTCCAACCTCTAAGTTGCTCGGTTGGCTGAGTAGCCGCCTGTAGGCATGTATAATTGGAAATTTCGTCGTGATTTCGAATTGATATTCATCGAACGTGACTGAAGCCCGTTTGTCCTGCCCACTAATCAGTGGGCTCCGTCTCGGTTTCAGAGTCTCGAACTCCGGCTGTGGCCATTGTGACCGGCATTTAATTGTATTATCCTGGCAATGATAATTTTATAATAACCAGCATGAAAATCAAAAGCACCGCCCGCAGCCGGGCGTTATCTGCTATGGTAACATGTACAGGCTGTGTGCAGTGCTTGTACTTAATGAACTTTCGCCCCTAATGATGATTTATTATGATGGCCCTAATCGCCCGCAGACACGAGGCTGTTCAGCCGGGGCTCAGCTCCGGCCGTGAACTGACAATTTGCCAACACAGCCGGGGTCAGAGTCAGCTGCCACCTGGCTTGTGCCACCTGCCACCTGGCTGCCCTCTCACCTATCACCTGTAACCTGTCGCCTGCCCACGTTGCATATTGCAAGTTAAAAGTCACAAGCAAACAGGGTCAGGACCATTTTGCGGTTCCCGGAAACCGGAATCCTAACTGGCGGGACCAACATTGTAAAATGCCAGAATACACGGCTCAAAATATATATTAAATCGAAGGGATATTGATTGAATTTCGTGCTTTTAAGGCTTCAGATAAAAAATTACTCATACGACATGTGGGACTGCGCACTTAAATAAAGCGTATTAAGGAACAGTTACAAATTAAGATAAAAATAAAATTAAGTTCCCTTAACAGAATCATCAAGGATATATTAATTTCTTCAGGTGTCTCCCAGTTGTTTGTTGACTGTTTGCGTAGGCCAAAACCTTAATCGAATTGCGAAAACCGAGTGGCTGGCACAGCCTTGACAGTTGCCATGCATTCAAGTTAATAACTTTCGGCATAAATTGCCTCTGAATGGGAATCCGGATGAGAACAGGTAGACTTTGGGGGTGGGATGAAGTGGAGCCCCAAGTCATGTGCAGCAGCCGCAACCGCAAAATGTACGATTGTCCTTGGCAGTGACAGAATTCACAGGCGTGCGAATTCCTGGCTGGCTGCGTTTCAGGGTTTGTTTGTCGGTTTGTCTGTCTGGCTGACGATTTGTCGGTTTTTGGCTCTGACTGCGGTCACGCCGCCGACTGAAAGCTATGTATCTGCCGCCTACGTGCCTCCTGTTTTTGGGTCTCGACCGCGACCATTATTAGACTTAATTAGCTCCCCAACAGCGAGGGCTGTGGAAAGTCCGCGTATCTGATGATAAATCGCATTCTGTGTTTGCCGTGTTCAGGGAACAAATTACAGCAAGGCTAAAAAAGGAACTTTGAACTTGAATATATGGGTTTATGGGTTAGTTTAAACTTTAAAAAACATGAAGTAGCTCTTTAAATATCTATTAAATGTACTTCTTGTGAGTATTTTAATTTTATAGAGAATTTAAGGCATATTTATTTCATTTTTTAAAACTCTATTCAATTGATTTTTATTACCATTGCTGTGGTAATATCCTTTCATATATCCTTAACCAGTTGTGGAAAAAGTTTAATATTTTTACCATAATTTATTCTAGCTTTATATCTAATATGCTCTCCTCAAATTTATGTGCATCTAGGATCCGGCATGCTGGGCGGCTGGTGGTTCGGCTGCTCGCCCTCGTCGCCGGACAGTAACTTCCTGCGCGTCGGGAACGTGTTCCCCAACCGGCGGCTGTCGGACAACACGCTGATGACGCCCAAGATCCGGATAGCGCCCTCGTGCGCCAGCTCGCCGGGCGGCACTCCGGGCAGCGGGCTGCCGACCAGGAGGCACTCGAGCATCGGGCCGCAGGAGCGGCGTGGCTCCACCATCAATTTGTCACCGCCAACTGTAAGTTGTTTGTGTCTGGCCCGGCACTGGGTTTCGATTTCAATTTGGACGTTAACGTTTTTTATTATTTCTCTTGTGTTTATTTTTTATTGTATTTATTGGGTTCTTTTTTCCCTGCTTTTGTTTGGCTTTTATTTTGTGGCCACCATTGTTTGTTGTGGTTTCACCCCCTGGCCCCCATATACTATATACATATATATATATATATGTATATATGTATATATATATGCTGTCGCTTTATTTTCCGCGATGTGCCACTCGATTGGCTCGTCGGTGGCCACAAAAGGCTTGCCCTTCTTTGATTTTTATTGAAATTTCATTTGAGTGCCTCGCTCGCTGTTTCCTTGGTTTTGGCTTCTCCAGCAGCTCATGTGCCATGTGTTTTGAACCCGCCGAAATACTACTACTACCTATATATAGCCATCAATAGCTATAGTGCCTAGATTAGCTCTTACAGTTACTTGCTACTACTACAGTTACTACTACAGTTCTCAGTTCCCAGTTTAACAGCTCTCAAGCGAACATTACAAAAGCAAACAAGAAACATTACGTTCTGGGTTCAGTTGCCTCTGTTATTCAAGTATATTCAAGCATTATGATTTCCGATCTGATCAGTTATGAATGCGTTTATGTATTAGCTCATTTCCCCCTGACCCCGCAGCGAAGTCCACATACTAACCACAGAAATGCTCTAACACACGCTCTCTTAATTCTTATCTCCCCCGATCTCCCACGATCACCTACAATATTTACATTATAAACCTGACAACAACAATAAATATATGTATAATGTATATTTAAACAAAACACAAACCACGTTGTCGTCGTCTTGGGATCTTTCGATCTCCGAAAATTATGTCTCTTTTCCCAAATTAACAAAAACGAACTTTAGTACGGTGCCCGCGGTAGCTCTGGATCGAGTCTATCGGTGCCCTCCACTTCGGTCTATGTTGTAAGTCTAAAACACAAAGCAATCTCAGTTATGCCAATGCCGAATTACAGAACAACACTTAAAGCTTCGACCAAGTCGGAGATACTATACCTTTGGTGGCGTGAATATTATTTGTAGATAAGTTAAATAAAGATTTAAACAAAAATCTTGAGAGAAACTTTTGAAACTTACTTCAAAAATAGTAATAAAATATATTCATTATATAAATTATGTATTATTTCCTAAACATTTTCCATATAAATCACTAAATTAGTATTTGAAGCCATCATTCAATATCATAGTTAAAAGCAAAAAATTAAATATTATTTGTATAACTATCAAATATTGAATTTATTAAAAATACAATTTAAAACCGCTTCGCCAAGGGTATAAGACAATCACAACATGGTTGGGCCTATTTGTACGGATCCGTTTGACATTCTTGTGCGAGTTGTCGGCAGCACTTAAAGCCAGCATCGAATTTGGACTTTTGTCTTGTCAAGTTGTTAACATTGTCGTTGTTTCATTGTTCATTGTCGTTGTCGTCTCCAAAAGCACTCGAAGCTAACCTCTCTGTCCTGTTCTAAGCCCACAACCCACACACACGAACTCACTCGAACAATGGTCGACTGCTAATCAAAATGGCGAACGGAAGTCGGGCGATGCGTTTCCGTTTTCGTTTCTATTGCTCGCTCGCTCGCTCGCTCGCACTCGCCGCCCGCTGGCCTTTTTATTCAAAATGTACTCGTATTTTGAGACTGCAACTGCAACTGCGTTTGAATATGAATATGAATTTGACTTGCGCCTAAATCTCTCGTACTCGTATCCGTTCTTGTGCTGTTTTTTGGATGGAAAACCTGTTGCAACAAGTATATATATTTTTGATTTGTTAAAGTGGTTTTGTTCATTTCATTATCATTTTCATTTCCGATATGTTTTGTGCATTTGCTGCTGTTTCTGTACATGTATTCATCTCTGTTTGTTCTCGACTCGTTTTTCAACTTATTGTTTTCCGTGTGGTTCCCCTTCAGTTTTAAGAGTCCTGTTCTTCAACTGTGTCTGCCTGTACTTCCGTTCTCTGTCTGCCTCTCTCCTTCTCTGTCTCTGGGGACTTTCGGGTGGAATAACTCATGCTAAGCTCATGCTAATATCCAGTATGGTGTATATATAATGCAGTCGCGCGACTCTATCCCCTTTTCGTTGTCTTTTTCGGTGTTTCGCATTATTTTCCTTACCTACGTACGTATCTCATTATGATTTCTACTAAGTATATGTACAAAGTGCTTTCACGAGGGCCAGAGTATCGGCATAATGAAGTTGCCTGATGTAAATTTGATGAAGGGGGGGGTTGCAGACTTTTCAGCGAAATAATCAAATTGACGGAGGAAAAAATCAATCAAATTCATAGCACACTTTTTGGGGCTTCGCTGGAAGATGTATCTTTAAAGAAATTTAAAAAGATATATAAATTAAAATGGTTATAAAATATAATATATAGATGAGAGACTCACAACAAAAGCCGATAAATACGCACAGCATCGTTGGACCAATGTTTAGGGACCAATACAAACATTTAGTTTTATTTTACTATACTATATACTATATACTACTATACTATACTATACTATACTATTAAAACCTGACTACTTCTTCATTAAATGTCCTGATCGTGCTCAGTGTTAATTTGATTTCGTTTCCATTTAACTCTGTTCATGTTGCGTTCGTATCCAAATAAAACAAAACTAAATTCCACACACACATGAACATGGACACTATCTTCTGATATGTACTATTTGAATGGCTAACAAGAAAACCTATATATATGTATATATTTGAATCGGAAGCCAGATTTTTGTGTATATTTTCGCTGGTTCGTTGTTGTTGAATTTTTGAACAGCAGCGCGTTGTGGATTCATGTTAACTTGGGCTGCTTCCAAACGAACACAACAAAAACACTACATATGCGTTTCTTTCATGTGTGTATTTCCGTTCTTCATTTCATGTACGAACAAAAAAAATAAAACTAAAAATAATTGAAAAAAAATCGTATAAAAATAAAATAAAAAATTCGCAGCTTGCACGGAGCATGATCGTGAGTAGACGTTTCATAATTTCAGAATTTCTTCTCTCTCCCATTTAATTTTCTTTTTCAGTCTCTTCTCAACTCTTCCTCGGCTCACTCCCCTCGCCCCTTTTATTCCTCTACCTCTCCACTATTTAAGGTCTACTCACGCACACACTCCGCACACTCGAGCAAACAGCAAACACACACTCCGTCACACACCCACCACCTCACGCAGTATGCTGATATTAAATTTTATGTTAATGTAATTTCATTTCATTTGCTCTCCGCCCGCGCCCCGTATTGCGAAATTTGATTTGGAATATATATATATATGCATAAATACTCATGTGTACTCGGCCTCATCTGTACATACCATATATCCATATATATACTATACATGTATATGTTCTCCATTAAGTTCCCCTCTATTTGTATCAATGTTTTGGATCCGTCTCCTGTTCTCCTGTCTGCCGATTGACTACTGATTGATTGATTCAGTTCGAGTTTGATTGATTTTGTTTGTTTGCCGGTTGGTTTGTTGCTTTGTTTGATTGTTTGTTGGTTCCGTTGTTGGTTTGTTCGTTTGTTGGTTTGTTTGTAGCACAATCAGCTTATATGTACCGGTAAGCCTTGGGTTCAACCAACACACCAACACACTCACATGCACATCGCAGACAATGTACATAGCACAGATATAAACTATATATTTAAGAGTATGCCTCGCTCCCGATCGCATCCGCCCGATATACTCGTACAGATCCCCCTGCCGAGCCACGACAAGCCTTGACTAATCTTCCAAAGAAATCTCCTTTATTGTACTCCCAAAAACAGGGTGGCTCCATGCCGAACACCTCGAGCAGCGTCCCGTTTCTGCTATCCTCCAGCATGCAGAGCATCAGATCGCGCCGCCAGTCCACGGTCCTGTCGTCGGGTCCACTCGGCTCCGGATCGGGCCTGCTGCAGCAGCTGGGATCCGGCATGGTAAGACAATTAACTTCCGTATCCGGCACCGTGAGTCCGGTGCCGCTGTTGCGGGTCAACGGTACGCGGAACAGCAATAGCAACAGCAACGTCCGAAAGTGTCCGTCACTCAATATCACATTCAGTCAATAGTACGATCTGAACGAAATCGGCGAGGCTCCGGCCAACGCCGATTCCGGCAGATATGGCTACGGTTCAGCCAGTACCAGCCAGTACAGTTCCGGCCTCAATTCCGGGCTCGGTTCCGGCTTGGGCCCGGGCTCCGGCTCTGGCTACGGCTACAATTACGCCTATAATTACGGCCTCAATTACCAGCAGAGCCTCAACAACGTGCGGTTAAAGGCCAAGCTGCGGAGCATGAATCTCAATCTCAATCCGCCACGGAATTGAATACTGAAAACCGAAGATCGAATCGAATCGAATCGAGTCGAATCGTAACGAAACGAAACGAATCAAGAACGAATCAAAATCTAATCAAATCGAATCGCATTCGAGTGCAAAGGAATCGGAAATCTGAAATCTGAATCATGTGTTGTATATGCAAGCGGGGCAGAGGGTAAAATGTAGCAAAGAAAACAATCAAGGAATGAATCAACTTATGTATATGAATGTACCTATGTGAGACCTATACTATAGCCTAGTCATACTTACTCACTTACTTACTTACTTACGGTCGATGCTAAAGAGAAAACATAAAACCAATTATCAAACTAATATTTATATATGCATACTAATAGATCGAATACAACTGTTGTTTTTTGGCGAATTTATTCAAGTCCTCTATATTTGTATGTACCATAAGTGTTAATGTTGAAATACCAAAATACCTGAAATATCTGAAAAATCATGACGAGTTATCCGCCACATAGCCCAATTGGATACTTACTTACTAACTGCTATTTACATTTATTATTATTGACATTAATTGACACTGTTGATTATCTTAGTTGTTGCCACTCCTTGTCCTCTCTCTCTCTCTGTCTCTCGCTCTCGGAAGCCCCTTAAAAATCAGGAGCGTGAATCGAATCGAATTCGATTGGTGATTGGAAAATCAAATTGAGAGATCCCCCGATTTCCCGCCCACACACAGACACTATGGCCACCGCTGCATGTGTGTGTATTAGCGTAGTGTTTATGTGCGAAACGTGATGCTAACTTGATTTGAATCCTTTATCCTTGTCACCGTATCCGAGCTCGTAAATCCCGTCGCCTTTTTTGGCGACCGTGACAGTGGCATTATTGTTAAAGCTCACATATTACCAGTTAGTTTAGTCTAAGCACCTGCACCATGAATTTATCGGATTAATGTTGGATTATAGGTCAAATATGAGATAGGGAAGCTAAGTTAGTAACGTATATGTTAAGTTAATATCATTAAGTTCCTGTATATTCCGGTAATCCAGGTACTATTTGATAGAAATATTTTATTAATTTAATTATGATTTTCACTTGATTTCAAACTCTTTTGTATATTATTTCTTGCATGGTTTCTTGGCTTGTTACTTCTCGTGTTTGAAAGTTACAGTTTTGAAAGCTATCAAAGCAGTTTGTCACACATTTGTCCGATCTACTACCGAAGTCTTTAACATTTATTCTTAATTATAAAATACTTTCGCAAGCAGCATTATTAATATAAAAGAATAAGGCCCTTGAATGCATGAAATTAAACAAAGCTGGCAGGATAAACCTTTAAATCTTAAACCAGACTCCTTTAATATCCTCGTGCTGAATCATAGGTGAAACTGATGCATTAACTATAGTTTAAACTCTAGGAAAGTGATGAAAAAATAAAACAGACACCATTGAAATGCATGCTAATTCTGTGCCTGCAATGTTTTGATTTAACCTCGCAAAACAAATGATTTCTAAACTTTCTCGCAGCTGTACAATATTTTTGTGGTGTTCCTAAGTGTATTGGAATTGACGTTATGAATGTCTCTGTACTACTTGACTTGCCATTTTACTTTCTGCCCATCTGAACTGCACTATATAAATATTTTGGAAATACAACAAGAACAACCGATAAATGAGAAATATATATATGGAAATGAGAGAAAACTCGAGCTGAGAACAAATCGAATCAAACTGCTGATCGCGGAGATATTGTACAATATATATATATACATATATGTGTAAACTTGATTGATTGACTGACACTGAAGGCTTCAGAAGGCTGCTACCCGCTATCTTGCATACCCACTATATACATATATCGATCTGAATCTGAACTATATGAATCTGTTTACCGACTACCAGATGTTGATATGCATTTGTACTTTGTATTTTTACTCTACTACGATTAAGTCATTGCGAATTTATTGTAAATGTTAAATGTATACTTGGCTTTTGCACAATCAGTGTTGCTTTGACATTTGACCCCGTGAATCCCTTAACCCACTGATCCCATATCCTTAACCCCTAGCCCGCTTGTGCATTTTTTATTTCCATTTGCTTTCGCTGTACTGTAAGTCGTACCTACATATATGATTATGGTTATTTTTATACTTCGAAATGTGCCTTAAGAGTTCAAAGGTTCTCGCATTCCAAATGTGCGTAGATTGTGCGACAAGTCTTTAAGAATTACATACACATATTTGCCAGCTGGGTGAGATCGAAAAGAGTAACTACCGCTACCTAAGACAGGCTTAACTCTGCTGAAACGTAAGTCACCGCGCCCGGAGGCGGGGTGTCCCCGGAAGTAGTGCCCCCTCCATTCCGATAATACCCACACTCATCCACAATTGTACCTTAGTAGTAGTTTTGTAGTCACTCACATCCGGCGAAAGTCCGATCCGATCCGATATGATCCGATCCGTTCCAACACAGACACGTACACCTAGCCGTAAGTTGACCCTAGATAGATGTTCGTAGTTTGCATTCAACCCAGAAAACCAAAAGAAACAGTCACCAGATCCCCCCAGATGTATTACCGGCAACAGGAAGCAGTCCCGACAATCGATGCATGATTACCGAACCCTCCCGATTACCGATTACCGTTAACCGATAACCGCTAACCGATGTCGATGTCTGTCATACTTTTTGCTAATATATATTGATAATCCCCCTAATACAAACCGTACTGTGTGTGTGCCCCGCCCCCCCGTTCTCTCTCCCAGCCTCCAAATATTTGGTGTATATTTTCCCGTATTCGTAACTCCCGTAATATACGTAATAGACGAGTAATACTGCAGCAGTTCCCCGTTTCGTAACAGTAGCTAGCTATATCCACTTAATGTAACAATACTACCAAAACTAGATCTCTATGTATTTTGACAAACCGTTTGAAATCAACCAGATTGATGGCCTAATTATGATCTTGCAACAACTCTATTACAGTATCAACTATTCTCCGGACGTAACTAAGATCGCGAAAAATACAGATCAAATAACATTCAAAAGAATCCAATTACTTTTCAATGCAATTTCGGTCCATTTATGAAACACCAGTAATCAACTAAACAATATATACATATATATATTAGCATTATATAATTATGACATTGTAAACGTATACCAAGAGCAAGCTTAATACCAATCTAAATGTTGTTAGCCAATCCAATTCGATGTGACCAAAGCAACAAAGGTAATCCGCAAACTTGATGTAATTTAACCACAACAGAAAAGTGTCAAACACAACACAACAACAACAACAAACACTATGCCCAAGGAACCACAAAGAACACAATGCAGAATGCAATCAATTCATAGAAACCCCTAACTAATACATATATTTATTATAAATGTTTATGCTAGGCCCAGAGTACATGTCGAATATTCCTCACATATACTGATATTTTTTAAATTATTTGATGCATATTTTTAACGTAATCATATCATAAAGCATAAGGATTTGCGCGCCAAGTTTTATTTTCTCAGCATTCATACATATATCATATATCTCTAGCGCATATAAACACCTCAAATTAATGAATATGCAATTAACTACAATCGAAATCGAGTACCTACTGTACGACGTACCTAGGCATCAAGAGAATCAAATTTATCCCAGAGCTTTACGGCAGACGCAATCAAAATCAATATATACACGAATAACCACGAATATGAAAGGATATTGTTATCGATCGAGAGTTCCAGCCTGCCCCCGCCCCATCATCCAATCCATTCCTACAATACTTACACTGGTGCCTACTCCTGCTCAGGCGGAATATGCCGAACCGACCAGAAAACCACACCCAAAACTACTACTAAGGTGAATACACGCATCCTGAAACATATTCAAGTCCCGAACAATTAATGGAGGCAACAACTCGATCCCTCAGATTTATAGTCAATTTGTATAGATGTGTGGTAAATGGTAAACTCTTGAAACTACCTACAAACATATATAGTGGAGAAGTCTTCGATGTACGAGTATTCATTACGAAAGCGGCAATTAAGCGATTATCATTGTTGTGTGGTATGTTTTAGCGGAAAATAGAAACCAAATATGAATTTATATAGATGTATACAAGCGGAAAGCAAGGCGAACTCTACCTAGGACACGCTGAAACCTACTTTATATATATACACGAATGATCTATGCTCTGAATAACACGACACGGAAACGGGACAATCAAAATTCTACCGACACGACACTCTTTGCCACTACACACAACACTTTACCAATTAATAATTATTAATTATTCGTTGCTGTTGCGTTTGTTTTGTGGTCTTCGTTGTGTTCGTTCGATCCTGCGGGATCTGCATTTGGTTGATGCCACGATCTAATGATCCTGAAACTCCAGCATATCCTTGCCATGCACCCGAATCTGCTTTGCATTGTGTTGAGTCCTAGTCTTCAGTTTTAGTTGTTAACGCTCGTTACCTCGGTTAAACTTTCGGGAGCTTCGACCAGGCATATCGATATGGTTTACTAGCGTTTAATAAATACGTATTAATAATTAGATTTACTTAATTTTAATTAATTGATTACACAAGCTAAAGAGAAACCAAGAAGAAGGGGAAAACCAAAAGCTCAAACTGGACTGAACACTTAAGAGTTATATTATGTACATTATTGAATTGCATTTGATTGATTGAACACTACGGTTAAAACTAAAGGGTATTATTATTATATTTGTATTCGAATTTGTATATGTAACTTTAAACGTATGTGTGTGGAATCATCTTCGGTTATCTTATCGTAAGTGTGTGACATCCTAGAACCTGAAAATGAAATTGAAAATGCAAATGCAAATGCAAAACGTAGCCAACTCTGTCTCTTGTGATTCTATTGTGATGCTATGAGAGTCAAGCAGCACTCCACTGTTTTTATGCCTCTTAAAGTTTAAAACAAAGCTAGTCGAAAGCAAAACAAAAACTAAACTACCAAATCTCTATACCTATACTCTAGTCTATGCAACGCTAATTGGCGACAAGCAACCCTTGAAAACAATCATGCACAATAAATGTTATGCAATTGAGAGAATCCAAAGGCCAAGGAACCTTAGCCCTAACCTTAACTTTTTTCTTATACTTACACCTACTTGAAGTAATTGTGTACAACTAAAGGAATTCTAGATTTTAAATGTGCTAAAGCTGTTTATAGTCAAGTACTTAATTATGAGTGTAATTATCGAATATTAACTAATACGTACAAAGGTTCGGGGCATCATTCGGCATAGTAATACTTATGTATAGAGCGAGGAATCGATTGATAATGGAGCGACAAAGTGCAAATGCAAATGTGACAATGTACGTATATAAAAACAAAAATTGAATTTAAATGTTTAATAAATGTGTGGAAATGATATAGCTAGCTGTCTAGCTGTCTATTGTTGTCATTCTCTTTTGTCCAGGAACAGGGGATCCAGGCTAGCCTTGTTCGGCTGCGCCACATAGTCGTACTCCTGCTCGTGGAACAGGCTCTGTCCCATGCTCCGCGCCACATCATCTGACTCGTCGGTGTTGGCCTCGGCAATAAGGAGCTGTGGATCATGTACGCTTAAATATTAAAGGAACTCTTTAGAGGAAGTTAATGGGGATAATTCACCTCAATTTCTCGGGTCATGAACGCTTTGGTGGCTTCAGATAGCTTCTTTTGGGGATGGCCAAGTAGCGCATATTCCAGAAATGTGTAGGCCTCACTGAAATAGGAAGTTTTATGGATATATTTAAGCAATTTTAAAGTTCAAGACTGATTTTAGAACTTTGCTAGCTGTATTCTTACTTCAGGTCAATGCCATTTAGTTCGTGTGGCCCTGGCTTTTGCTCATTCATCACTATGGAGTTGACAACAGCAGCCGCCTCGTATTCGCAGCGATTGGAAAGATCGGCGCTCCTCACCAGCTCCAGCCACTGGGTGATGTTGTTCAGGCTGACGGAGTCGCAGTCTTCGACCCTTTCCTTCGCCCACTCGTACATGCTTGACACGTAGGCTGAATAGGTGTTAATTATATGCCTTAAGTTATTTCTTTATTGCATTGGAAACTTACCAAGCACCTCCTTCGAATGGTCATGGTTGCGGCCTTTAGCGGCTGCCAGGAGGTTTTGCTGCGAGAATCCGTGTTTGCTCAAGTGCCTCTCCAAACGCAGCTTGACGCCTCTATTAAGGATGCCGGTATTCGGTGTGATTTTCACAGAGGGTTCATCCGATTCCATGTTAACTTCGTTTTCCTCCATTTATTTGTTGTGGTTTCCCAAAATTTCAATTCAAAACCAAATCAGCTGTGGCAGTGGAGCTGCCAACTTGTTTATTCTAGCAATAAGTGGTATGTTATTGGTATTTTTATGTCGCTAGCGGTAGTTTTTGGCGGAAGTGTAATAAGGGTATGTTTCCTGGTCAGTGCAACGGCCACACTGACCCGCACTTAGAATTCAGACAACGAACGCGGCTGCGAGAGAGAGAGCGAGCGAGCGAGCAATAGCACTGATCCTTTTGTTTCAAAAGAAATCTTATCCAAAACATCCTTGTGCAATATTATCCTAGTGCAATACATACTTAATTTGCTTTTGAAAAAATAAGGACACTGCCAGAGCTGCCACCGAACCATTGCCTGTTGCTCCAGTGCGAAAAACAACAACGAAAACAAAGCCCGAGAGGAGACAAAGACGCGAACCGAGTGCCAAAGCCAGAGCCAGTCACGGAAAAACCTTGAGGTGACTCATTGCCAATATCACTGCCAATCGGAGATTGAACACTGCCGCTGTCCTTCGACTTACAAATAAGTGCAACTAAGCCGTAAAACACGGAAAACAACGCCTTCGGAATGCAGCCGCCCGAACGCGAGATCGGAATGCTGAAGAAGCACCGCGACCACATCCGCCAGAACCTGGACCCGCTGGTTAAGATGACCGACTACAGCCGCATTGCCACCGAGTGCGTCCGCCAGGGCATCCTTTCCACGCAGATGCTGCGCAACGCGGAGGACCTCAACGGCGAGCGCTTCAACATGGACGAGGAGGATGTGCGGTTGGAGCAGCACCGCAAGCTCTTTCTCAAGATCATTCAGCGCGGCCCCACCGCCTACAACCTGCTGATAATCGCCCTGCGGAACGTCAACTGTGTGGAAGCCGCCGAGCTGCTGGCCTCCGTCGACGACTCCGCCGCCAGGGTGCCCTTCATATCGATCACCGAGCGCAAGACCAACAGCCGGTCGGCGGACATTGTGGACACCAAATCGCCGGAGGCGGAGGGAGCCTGTGTCAGCAAGGTGAGCTATTCGATTTTGCTTTAATTTAATGACTAATTTCGGTTCGGTAACAGTATCCGTAACCCTTTTCCCATATTTGGGTTGAGAATGAACAAAAGCAATACCTATCCCACTAATTTCTCGAGTGGCCTAGGGTCATTAACCTGCGTAATATATATGATTCACCTGCCAAGGCCATGTCGTCATGCTAAAACTGAAAGCAGAATCAAGTGCCTGTAATTCAAGTGCTTTACCCCATTTTCTATCAGAGCTAAAACCAGTTTGGGGACTCCAGCAAATGCTCCTGTTCCCTGAATTTCACCACATGATGCCATCATTGCGATTTCTTTATGCACTCACTGCAAGTTTGTCCCAAAAACTGACTAACACATAATGCGTTTTAGTAAATAATTGTGCAAAGTTTCATAGTTTTGTAGTGTTATCAGCTTCGGTTGCTTTACAAATGCTTATCTCGTTTCCGCTACCGTTGCAGAAGCCCCTCGGCGATCCGCTGGGACCACTGACGCCCTACACGGAGCCCGTGCAGGGAACGCGTGAGGTGAAGATGTCAACAATGATCCATGCCGACAAGCTGCTGGGCGCATATCCCATGGAGTCGCGTCACAACCGCGGAGTGCTGTTCATGGTAAACATCATCGACTTCCCGAATCCCGAGCGGAGACGGAACGGCGCCCATGTGGATAGCAACTCGCTGATACACCTGTTCCGCCTGATGGGCTTCATTGTCTTTGCCTACGACAACATGAACCAGCAGCAGTTCTTCGACGTGCTGCGCCAGGTCACTTCCTCGCCGTACGCCAAGAACACCGAGTGCTTCGTGATGGTGCTGATGACGCACGGCAATCGCGTGAAGGAGATCGACAAGGTGGAGTTCCGCGATGGATCCGTGGCGGACACGCACATAATCAAGAGCCACTTTCAGGCGAACGTCAGTCCGTACCTGGTGGACAAGCCGAAGGTGCTAATCTTTCCGTCTTGTCGCGGCGAGCAGGAGGACAAGGGTCAGCCGAACAATCAGTTCGATTCCATGGTGCCATCTTCGGTTGCGGTGCAGCCACAGGAGCGTGAGGTCGAAACGGAGGGCGTTTCCCGTGCGAAAGTGCCCACTCTCTCGGACACGCTGGTGTGCCATGCGAATACGCCCGGGTATGTGACCCACAGGGATCCCGAGACTGGCAGCTGGTACATCCAGACGCTGTGCGACATGCTGGCCAAGCACGCCCACGACACGCACTTCGAGGACATTCTTAAGAAGACAAACGCCTCGGTGGGCACCATGCGCACCCTCAAGGGCTCCATGCAGACGGGCGCCTTCGAAAATCTCGGCTTCAACAAGAAACTCTTCTTCAATCCCGGCTTCTACAAGGACTAGCCGCCGCAGCCACTGCCCATATTGAGAGCATTCCCCGACTGACTGTTTGCATTTCACAACCGTAACCATGTACGTATCGTCGTCGCATTTATGTGTGTTTTGTGCCGCGTGCTGTATGTGTTTTTGTATTCCTTTTTATACTCTGAGACAATACTCTCCCTAATTTTCGAATACATATTGTAATACCCCAAAAAGAGGGGTAGGAAAATTATGTACTTTTAAGTGATAATTGTCACAAGCAACCCCAGCATTTCCCCCATACAGAGTTGGTTTTTTTAAACTATTAAGCTAAATGTATTACAATTTTGTCTGATTTTAGAAACGATTTGTATACTTAAACAATGAATAAATCAATGCATTTTTAGACAAAACCTGAATGTTTAATGATCTGAAGAGTTGGGTTTCTATTTACACTCTTAAAAACTACGGGACAGCTAACTATTAAGGTTTATAATAAAAGTACGCCTATTCATCTTGTTCGTCTTCCTCGGCCAGGTGGGAAAGCTGGAGTTTTCCCGCGGCACGACTTTGATTCGATTTCGGCTTTGACTTCTTTTGTTTCGGCGCCTTTTGGCCTATTACATACTCGGGCATCACCAGCTTCGAGCCCCTTAGCTGGGGCTTGTCCACCTCCGCATCGTTCACTTCCTCCGCCTGCAGCTTCTTGAGATTGCGATTGAGTTTGCTGGTCTTCTTGAACTCGATCTTGCCGCCGCCGCCGACTCCCGACAGGGAATCGTGGTCAGCGTCCTCAGGCTCTCGCTGCGCATCCATTTCCCGGAGAAAGGACAAGGCGGCAGCGGAATTGCTCTGATCGGAGATATCGACGTCGGCCAGGGAATACTTCTTCCACTTGTGCGGATTTATCTGTCGGCGAGGTCAAGGTACTCAAAGGGGGTTCTTGTAGGGACAGATATGACACTTCACTCACCTGGTAATCCGGCGTCTTTCGGGGCTTCAGACACCGACCGATGGGCAGCTCGGGCTTCTTGAAAATGCTTTCCTTGCCCCGCATTCGTCGCAGGCTACCGTCCGCCGGCTCGAGGCCTGCCTCAATGCTGCGTCCGTGGCGGTAGTTCATCACCTGTCCGGGTCCGGACGCATTTCCGGATTCACTTCCCCGGTCGAGAGCGTTGACAGAATACGGCCTGGCCTTGCTCTGGTCCAGGGCCGTGCCCCTCAGCTCTTTGCTGGCATCGTCGAGGCACGCGAATAGTGCATCGCGTTTGGCCGAAAACTCTTGCATTTTGTGTTAGTTTAATTCTAAAATTTGCATTTGTTAATTGTTTTGTCTTTTTAAAATTAGAATCCAGCGAGGGGCTGCCCACTTGTGCCTTAAACAGCTGTTTCTAAAAGCATACATACATGATGAGGTTGGTATTTTTCGAAGCGATATATTGTTATGATATGTTATAAAATAATTCATTTATTTCAAAAAACAGAAAACAAGCACCTTACACTTATTTTTATATAGTTATATTTACATATTAAAAAAAACAGTTGTGTAAAAATATAAATTATACATAAGCTGTCTTTGTACTTTATTTTAGCATATTGTTTGGTAATCTGTCTGGTAACACTGGTGCCGGTGTATAAGTGTGCAGGAAGTGTGCGTTCGCGAAAACTAAATAAATTAATTAATAAAGGTGGATATTAAATTAAAGCAAACCCAAATGCGGGACAATAAGTATCGTTTGCTTATTTCCAATAGTGTCTTATTAACCGCCGGACCTATTCGACGGCGGCAAAGGATTGCTTAGTCGATTTTGCAACTCCATGTGGTTTTTGGTAGCAACAATAGTCGCGAGTGTGGGAGCCTTATAAAACCAAAGTTACCCTTACAACTAGATCACTTTGTACAAAAGTTAATAAGTAACTTTAGTTTAATGCTTATTCTTCTTAAATTTTGTGTTAATTTTATTGAAATCTCCCAATTAGGGATTAATAGTTACCTCTGTGGTATTTTGAGTTTGGTGAAACGGTCACACCTGCATGACAGCTGTTTTTTATTGTGAAGCACCAGAAACCACACAAAACTGAAAGAAACCTTTATTTTTTCTGCCAGAGAGCCAAGTTTTAAATAGTTTACCAGTAGTTTTTAATTTTCACCCAAATTCCTTTCGTTATTTGAATGTTTAGAGCTGAAAATTTTACGATTTCCCCTTGAAATGTCCCTGCAAACGGGCTTGGTTTTCATTTTCACCATATTAGCCTCTGTTAGTTTCGTCGCAGCTATTATTTTGTTGGGTAAGCAGGCGCCCGCGGACGATTACGCATAGTTGGCGTCAAGTTTCCACACTGCGAGCTGTCACTCACCCAGAAATTCGATACTCCATCCCGTTGCAGGCTGGTTCCTCATCTGGAAGGCATTTCTCTCAAAGTTTCGTCTCGTGCGCGAGTTGTTGGGTCAGGAGGAGCCGGAGGAGCAGCAGCCACTTGCCTGGGATCACCACCAGAACCAGCAGCATCCACAGCAGCCGGGCAGAGCGAGGAAAGCTCGCCGAGACTAGCAGATATCAACCGTCAAGCCGATCCGCAGTAACAGCCGCACCATGAACATCCGTTGCGCCAAGCCCGAGGACCTGATGACCATGCAGCACTGCAACCTGCTGTGCCTGCCCGAGAACTACCAGATGAAGTACTACTTCTACCACGGCCTCACGTGGCCGCAGCTCAGCTACGTGGCCGAGGACGACAAGGGCAGCATCGTGGGCTACGTCCTGGCCAAGATGGAGGAGCCGGAGCCGAACGAGGAGAGCCGCCACGGGCACATCACCTCGCTGGCGGTGAAGCGCTCCTACCGCCGCCTCGGCCTGGCCCAGAAGCTGATGAACCAGGCCTCCCAGGCCATGGTCGAGTGCTTCAACGCGCAGTACGTCTCCCTACACGTGCGCAAGAGCAACCGCGCTGCCCTCAACCTCTACGCCAACTCGCTCAAGTTCAAGATCATCGAGGTGGAGCCCAAGTACTATGCGGACGGCGAGGACGCCTATGCCATGCGGCGCGACCTCAGTGAGTTCGCCGACGAGGATCAGGTCAAGTCGAAGCAGGCAGCCGACGAGGATACGGCTGCCGGGGACAACAAGGTCTCGTACAGATCCAGCGGACACGGGCACTCCCACAACCACAGCGGTCACGACGGCCATTGTTGCTGAACACTAAATGCTGACGGTGCGCATGTTTCGACGTTTTTTTGCATTTTTGTGCATTAGGTTTTTGTAATTAATTAACAATTAAAGCGTAACTAAAATTAAACGGATGTAATGACGATAATTGTTGGTTTTTGTTGAGACGTTGGTAAATGTTGTATAGGAACGTTTGCTTGTCTTTAGCTGCCTGACTTTTCTATATTATATTCGTACTGAGAGATCAGTATGCGACCAGACCTTAGCGGAATCTTCAGCTTGGAGCAGCCGGTGGAGGAAATGGGCGGCGGAGATCAGGTCTTCCATAGATCGAGCGGACAAGACAGTGTCCTCCAAAGCCACTGCGGGCATGATGGTGATTGTTGCTGAATTGTAAAGGCTATTATTGTCTTTAAATCTTTTATAAACTGTGAAATTAAATACTAAGATGTAGCGGCGACTGAAGCGACGTTTCTTTTAGTTCAGCCTGAAAGTAGTCTATGGATTTTTCCAGTTTAATCTAAGCTCGGTTTAAACCCTAATTGGCAGCTTCGCTTAATCAGTATTTTGGGTTTTGGAGATGCCAACTGATAGGGACTATCGTAATATCGTAGCATCAGCCGGTCCAGGGTAGCTCTGGAAAGCTTATGACCTGATAATCAGCTGCGATGCATTTCCGCCGGCAGCCTAGGCCAACATATTCCGGATCCGTTCTATTTCTTTTCAA
>VNJS01014983.1:0-19594 GCA_008042575.1 Drosophila watanabei
AGTTGGTATACCCTTGCAGATTCCAATTGTATATATTATAATCTATCCCAATATAATATAATATGAACTACTTTCATATACATACAATTTTTACAGTTTTAAATTTTTTTTTACATTTTTTCACATTTTTACATGTAAAGAAAAAATGTAATTTTTCTCCACGTTTACCGATCGTTTGTATGGCAGCTATATGATATAGTCGTCCGATTCTTATGAAATTTACANCGAAAGAGAAGGCGGGAGGCATTGGATCCGATTGGAGTCTCTTGCCTCATATGCGCTTCCTGCAGCAGTCTCATCATGCCGGAAACCACCGCAGCGTAGTAGACACTAATTTGCGGTCTCCGAAACCCCTGTCGCCCACTGACGAGATCCACAACGAGGAGGATCCGCTGCAGGAGGCCATGGATGAGCAGCTGGCGAGTGCGGGAGCACCAGCAGCAGCACTGCCGCTTCCGTTAGCGGCTAATCATGCCACAGCAGTAGCACCGCCACCAACCGCTGCTCCAGTGAGCGCAGAGCTGCTAAAGCGGATTGAGGCGCTGCTCGAGGGACTGGGGGATGCGAACCGCGTCAAGGCGGAGAAAAGGATTCTGGCCTATCTCTGCAAATGTAATCTGCGCGCCCTTAACGAAGAGCAAATCGATGATATTGTTATTTAGTGATACTATTGGTCGGTAATATCTGATACGGGTTTGAAGAGATATAGTGGAGCTTAAAAAATTCAGGACTCTTAAGCGGATGGTTTTTACTCAACTTCCTTATTTTTAAATTTATTTATTTTAGGTTTAACTTGAAATTTTGAGCTTTAACTTGGAATTTTTGCATGTGTAGCATTTCAAATTATTACATTTAATAACTCCAGTAGGAACTGCACAAATAATAAAACCTTATATGTATACTAGGAGTATGTTTAGTTAATTTTGATTAATTTACTCAAATATTAAATTTTAAAAGAAAGTTTATTGGAACATGAAAAATATTTAGTTTTAATCTCTAAAAGATTATATATTTGTGCTTGTAAATTGTTCAAAAAGCTCTAAACTTTAGCTAATCTTTACCAAATTTTATGTTTTTTTAAATATTAAGTTTTTATCTCTAATAGCTAAAATGCCATTAAAACTAAGAAATCATTCTAATTCCCTAGCAAAACTTCAAGGAGTAAAAACCAAATTTAATTTGATTTAAAGGATTAATGCCTAACGAAATAAACGGGTGAATGCCTTACAAATATTAATGTAATGCAAGGAGCTAAAACATATCTGAAGTTACACATCCGTTGGCTTAGCTGAATGGATGTACTGGCGCGGGGTAGGCGACAGAAAATCGAATTTAGCCACGCCAAAAACTCCTACTATATATGACGCAGCAGCTGCTGCTGCTGCTGCTGCTGCTGCTACTGCTACTGGTAACTGGTCAAAAAAAAAGAGTCAAAGAGTGCGCGCGCAAGCAATAACATGTCCAATATCCATGTCTGGATCGGCTTCGGAAGGGATGCGGACGGAGTGTGGGCGGGTGGGCGACGACGCCAAAACAAGCATTTAGTTTATTAATTTGAGGACTCCCAAAGGGGGAACAAAAACATAACGAGCGAGGAGCAGAGCAGAGCGGAGCGTCGTGCACCCTTAACGACTGCCGCCACCCCGAAAGTCACCCCGATCTCCGACTACCGAGCACCGAGCACCGAACACCGCGCACCGCCGCCTCCCCTGACGCACCTCAACTAAGCCCACTATACATGAACTACTCCTACGGCCAGCCAGCCCGCAAGCAAGCCACCTTCCCAACCTTCCCCATTCACGCGCGGACCCTTCCTTCGCTTGGTATTAACACCGTATTATCGATTGATTTCGGGCACAAGCACACACAACAAAAATCGATAAGCTGGCCGAAGCCAAAATCAAAAATATTGTACAGTTCGGGGCTTGGCAGGGTAAGTTCAATGCTCACTCACTTTTAATTACTGGCAATCGTTCGGCCGTGAATTGTGCTCACGGCTAAATAAATGGCTTATTCAAAATACGCGCCCAAAAGCACTGCACACATTTAACAGCTTAATTCACCTTGGATCGGCTGTCTCCTCCTGGTTGTTATAGCTTGGCTATGACGGGTCGGATGCACTGGATGATTCGAGTCTCGGAGACTTGGCGGAACCGCAAATGTTAGTTGGCTAAGTTCAGTTAATCATTGGCCACTGCTCTTCATTGAGAACGTCGAGGAAAACCGTCCGACTTGGTGGACTGTGTGAGCTGTTAGCTGGGGAAAACTGCGCAGCGCGTCGTTACGAGCTTTCGCGTTGCTTGCCACCGAACGAATGAAATCGCAGTCGCCCCAGAAGGGACAGGACCAAAAGGACTCTCCTTCCAGCTGGCGAGAGAGACGCGACGGAGAGAGTAAAAGAGAGAGCTACCGAGACAGAGAGAGAGAGTCCTCACGTGCGCATTGTTATTGTTGTGGTTGGTTTGAAGTTGGGATACGACGAAGCGCGCGTAAAATTGATTTCCCCGAGATTATTGATTTTTGGCTTCGGTCGTCGGTCCTGCACTTAGTTGGCCTGCACCTCCTCCTGGGTTGCCGCCTCTGCTTGCGTCTCCTCCACCTTCTCTTCCTCCTCCTCCATAGGCTCCTCCTTTGTTTCCTCCTTTCCGGTTTCCCCCATTGCCCTCTTTTCCAGCTGCATTTGCGTGGCCGCCGAAGTATCCTGTTTAAAGAGTTCCCGCAGAAACATGGTGGCATAGGCAGCCGAGGGCAGCGAGAATTCCAAGAGAAGGGCCATGAATTTGGCCTCCTCCTCGGCGGGCTCCGGGGTAACGGGAATGTCCTTCAGTAGCTCCCAGTCGGAGGCAATCAGCGAGTCCTCTGGCGAGTTGTATCGCCGGAAGTTCCACTTGAGATCAGTAGACTGAATGATCATCTTGCGGTAGGCGCCACCTAGGGCGTACGTCTTCTCCTTGTGCTTCAAGTGATCCGAGGTGAGACCCACTTCGGCCAGCATCTCCTCGTACCAGATACCGCACTCGTTTGCCGGATATGTAATGTCGTGTCCCGGCAGAGGCAGAACCACGTCGGAGAGGTGGTACCTGCCGCTGGCAATATCCTCGGGGGTTAGGGGTCGAACTTTGCGCTTAAATATTGATTCTTCTACGATGGTCTCGTCCTCTTCAAGTGTTTCTGGAAGATCTTCAGTAATAGCCTCTTCCTTCTGCTCCTCTTCTTCCTTCTCTAACGCGTTCTCCTTCGGCTCCTCCTGCTCCTGATCCTGCTCCACATAGACCAAGTCTCCGGGAATCAGCTTAAGGCCAAACTCCTTGATCCTCCTAGAGGCAATTCTGTTAAAGATGAGGCTCTGGTAGGCATGTGGGTACAGCATCAACATGTTCCTGGGAATCTGCCGCAGAGCTGAGGAGTAGTCCGACTCTCCGAATCTGGCCAGTCCGTCCAACAACTTCTTTTCGATGAACTTGTCGCCATAGATCTTCGCTGCCGCCGCCGCCGAGTCGCGTTTCTCCCACCATTCCTCGCGGATGGGGCGCAAGAACTCTACGTCCGAGTCGCGAGGCTTCAGGATCAGTTCGCAGGCCAGTTTATAATCACATTTAAGCAGGGCCACGCCCACCTCGTATGTGGGCACGCTGGCGCTGTTGCCGAATCGCTGCAGGCCATAATAGTTGATAAAGCCTCGTTCCCGCAGCGATTCGAGAGCCACCTCGATGTCGCCACGTTTCTCCTTGTCTATGTGGCGCAGAGCGATACGGAAACGGTTGCCTTGAAGATCACCCAACTTCAGGGTGGTCGTTCGGAAAGCAAAGTTGCCGATCTGCACATTCCGCAGGGATCGGGCAGCATTCAGGATTTGATCTGGGGCACGGCGCTTGATGCAGAAGTTCTGGGTGGTCTTGGCTCGCTTGTCTTTTATGCCGGCGTAGTTCACCTGCGAGGGTCGCAAGCTGTGGAGAAATCAAGCCTTTATGATAACAGCCAAGCTGGTATACTCAACAAAAGAACTTACAAGAGCCGCGAGGCCAAAGTGGATGCGATATCACTGGTAACCAAGTTCGTTTTGTGCACCAGAAAGCTCACGAATTCCGTGGGAAAGTTCCAGCGCTTGTCGCCTATGTGAAAAAGTAGCATTAACTAAGGTTATCTTAGTTTAAAATTACTGCTTACCGCGTCCTCCCTTGGGTTTTAGGATGCGAATAGTTTTCTTCTCAACCAGCTGCTCATTTTGCTCTGTCTGTTCCTCTGGCGACGTTGCCTTTACCTGTTGCTGCTGCCCAATAGTCGTGGACACCAACTTACCTTTGTACAACTGCTTAACCAGCTGGTGGACCTGACCGCGCTTTTCCTTATCAAGGCTGCTCACATCTATCTCAACCTTCTGTTCGATTTTAGGATCGAGTTTCGCCTCGGCCAGGTCGGCTATTTCCTGCCACACCTCAGCACCAATTACCGCCTCCAGTTCCTTCCTCCACTTGTCCAGATCTTCTGGGTCCACCGCTGGAATTCCAGGTGATAAATAAGTTAGTTAGTTGTAGGAAACATAGTCCAAATACACACGTTCGATGGCCACCTTTGGCACGGTGAGGTCGTTAAGCTCCAAGACTTTGCCCTCGCTGTCAATTTCGTTAACATGGAAATCTGAGAAACGCGATTTCAGGATGCCAGTGAATCCAGGAGCGTCCGGATTTGTGAACTCTGTGATGCCCACCTGGTTCTCAAGCAGCACGGACTTTTGCTGTTGCGGAGCTCTAGGAACAAATAAAAGCCGGTAAGTACTTGTATCTCATGGTTTAAACTGAAACACTTCACTTGTTGCGCTGCCCCCCGTTCTGGGGAGGGCGATCCCGCTTCTGGCCACGCCAGTTGCTCTTGTTGTAGGGCCCGGAGTTATGGTTCCGGCGTCCTCTGCCCCGGTCCTTGCCCATTTTTATTCAAAATATTTGTAAAAGAAACGTTGTGAGAATCAAAATCCACGTTTTGCAGAACATATGAACGTGCTCGCGTTTTAAAGTGACCTTTTGCCTTGTATATTTAAATTAGACGGTATTTTTAAAATAAAGGTTTTGTTTAATATTTAAAACAATCAAGATACAAATTAAGAAATAATTGAATAGATTAAATAAACGCATATATTGGATACTTTGATATATTTATCTGAATATTTGAATTTGTACATCCCACAAAATATTAGTATTTTTTGCAGCAATTGAATCTTTTCTGTTTACTATTCTTTTGTTTCCAAGCTACGGTCACATTAAAAAACACGTAATAATTAAAGTACAAAGGAGCTCTTTAAATTAGTGTTAAAATTTGAAAAACAACCAAAACAGGATCAAGAACGTTCAATAGCCTTGACCAAGTGACTAACGAAATGCTGCCGCACCTGAGTGCCGACCTGGGGATGCCGTCCGTGACGCGGAAGGTGTACATTAATCCCAATTTCCAGATGGCCCGCACAGCGTCTGCTCTGCTGCAAGGCCAAACTGCGCATCAGCTGCCGCCGTTCCAGGCGTCACCTCCGCTGCCGCAGTACCCAGCGCCCGCCATCCACATCAATCCGCACTTCCTGCAGCGCCAGCGGGCCATGCACCAGCAGTTCCAGCAGCAGCAACAACAACAGCAGAAGTTCCTGCATCAACAGGTCTCCGCTGCGTACTACGAACAGACGCCTCCGTTGCCAATAATTTCCGTGCCAGAAACACCACCTCCTCCACAGGCCAAGATCATCAGCAAGGCGAGCACGTGTCTGGTGCGTAAGGCGCCGGTGAAGGCCGCTGCTCCCCCGCCAGTACCTACTCCTCCAGTGGTTGTTCCCTCCCGTGCTCAGCCGCCTTTGGTCAGCATTTCCAAGAGGAAGATTGTGCGCCAAGGAGCTGTGATCGCCCCTCCCGCAACTCAGCCAACTGTGCCGCCTGCCAAGCGCACCAAATACAAGCTGGTACGCTCCTTATCACTAACCTTTACTCCCTTGGTCAAGAAGCGGCGGCCACTGCGGGAGTTTGTGGGTCAGTACGCGCTGAGGCGAACCAACGAAGATGCGGAGCCAAAGAAGAAACTGAGGTAGGAATTATCAGCTCACTGTCCAAATCTTTGTTGCTTTTTACTCATCTTTCGCTGAAGTAATTACTCTTCTTTCTCTAAGATCACCTTTTAGTAAAAGACCTCCCGCTTTGTAAACTATATGTGCAGCTATATAATTCTCTTGCAGATCCGAGCCACAGCTCCTCAAGCAGGGCGTTAACAAGTCCCTCAGTATGGTCAGCATACACGGTGTGATGTACAGAAAGATATCGAAGAACAAGATAACGAAGCTGGATGCCAGAACTGCGACTCCCCGGGCTCTCAAGCCACCGTTGTCTGGCCGGGCTGTGTTCGTCAGCGGAAACAAGTTCATCCTGGATCCATCGGGATGCCGTTTAACCAGAGTTTCATCATCATCGGCTCCACGACTACCAACAGCTGCTTCTGCTGCTGCCCCACAGATGAGCGTGAATCGCACCATGATGCGGCGCATCGATATTGGCGGCCTCACCTATGTGGCCTCGCCGAAGACCCAGAACGTCTTCATTCGCACCACGAATCACGTGTCGCGCGCCCATCTCATCACCGCCAGGCAGAGGAGTTTGACGCTGCTGAACAAGTCGAGGGTGAAGACCAATGTGCCTTGTGCCATCTACCAGAAGCTGGGCAAGTGTGCTGCCCACAGCCGCGGCAAATGTCGCAAGCTGCACGATCAGCGACAGGTCGCCATCTGCCCCAGGTTTGTCCCAGGTCACGCAATGGCGTTCCCGGTGTTTAGTCCCCAATACGGTTTCCATTCTCTCTCCATCCTCTATTTACAGCTTTCTGCGCGGCGAGTGCTCCCATCCGGACTGCCTGCTCTCGCACAACGTCACGCTGGAGAAGATGCCCGTCTGCCGGTACTTCCTGCGCGGAGTCTGCGTCCGCGAGGATTGTCCGTACCTGCACAAGAAGCTCAGCCGCAAGGCCGAGATCTGCATTGACTTTGTGCGCGGCTACTGCCCGCTGGCTGCCGAGGTAAGTTGCCTGAGCCATTCCTTCAAAGGTAACCTATTAACGCCTTGCTCCTTCAAGTGCAACAAGCGTCACGAATTCGCGTGCCCGGAGCTGGAGCGCCAGGGGAAGTGTGAGTTGTCCAAATGTGTGTTCTGCAAGAAAGCGCCGTCTAAGCGGTTGCTCAAGTCGCGGCCCAAGACTGTTATTCCTAAGCTGGCAAAAGTCGAGAAGTCCCGAAGAGAACCTGAAGCCAAAGACGCGGACATTCCCAGTAGCTCGAGGTACTTCACATGCGACGGTGACCAGGCACAGACTCCCAAAGATAATACAGAAAGGATAGAGCCGCCGGAGGAGAAAGAAGAGGAGGCAGGGGACCCGGCGGAAACAGAAAACGCCACTTGCGGCGTGTTCAAGCGCCCGACCCTGGGAACGCTGCCCGCCTTCATTCCTCTGGGCGACAACAGCGAAGAGGAGTGATGGTGCAACTGTGCGGAGACTTGGACCCAACGTTTCAGGTACAAATAATTTGGTTAAGTATCGTTATAGCGTAGCGTTTATCTTAAGCTCTAATTTTACTAGCCTTATTTCTATATTCAATACAAAATAAAGGCCAATATATTTGCATAACATCTCAAGTTTTATTTTATTTTGCGGGTCTTAATTTACTCATTTTATAAATAATAATCTAAATCTAAATTTCTTTCAATATTTTTCTTTGAATACAGCCAAGTTCCTCACCTTTAATATTCTTTCGTTAAGCAATGTTTCCCACCACTTTATAAAAAGTCTCTTCAACACTTTGAGATTTTTTAGGGAGAAAGCCAAATTTACATCTGGCAGCACTGCGTCTTTGGTTCAAAAAAATCCAGTTCAAAATTTCACCTGAACGACGGCGGTTGCGGGTCGCGGTTTTCCATCTAAAGTTTGTTGATTATATTTACCTATTTACCCGAAGAGTTGGCACAAGTGCGCATAAGTTTTTTTCTGCATCCGAAGAAGTTCAAAAATTACCTTTGCAAAACCTAGATTTGCTTTCAAACGGACTCGAAACGTAGACAACACCTGGGTGTTACCTGTTACCTCGACAAACAAAACGCGGACGCCGTTTCGGGCAGCAACAACCAGTGAGTGTTCGTGTATGTGTGTCGTGGTGGCTGTTGCAAAAACAACAACAACAAGCTTAATGCAAAGTTGCGAAAAATGCGGGGCAAATATGTAATGCTGGGAGACTTTCGGCAAAACGGCCTTTGAACTCGATCGAAGATATTTACCTGTGCTGGAATACCACTCTCTCACTCTCTCTCTCTTTCTCTCGCTCGCTCTCGCTCTCTTTCTCTGCCAAAAAATCCAGGCCACAAGCATTTTCCAGGCATTTTTCCAATGTGTTTGTGCACTTGCTGTAATTTTTTCCGAAATGTTCTCGCTATGTGCATTCCTAAGTAAATGCTACTAATAAAAAAAGAGAGAGAAAACTGAAAAAGAGAAGAAAAAAGGAAGGCAATCCGAAGATTGGCCGCTTCCAGCAAAAAGAGATGAAAAAAAAAGTTGTTTGACTTGTTTGACCCGTGTGCAAGTGTGTGCCAGTGTTGGTCTGTGTCGTGTATGTGTGTGTGACTCCTGCTTCTTCTCCTCCTCGTTCTTCTTCTTTGAACTGCTTGTTGTTGGCCAAGTCGTATTCTACATAAATTACTAACCACAATGACACATAAGAGCCATAAAAATGAATTTTTTATTTATGCAGCGCCCAAGAAAAGCACAAAATACAACAACATAACGGCGTCTGCATAACTCTTTAGATTTTATGTAACGAACGCAACAGCAACAAAAACAAACAAAAATGAAAAAACTCGCGAAAAAAAGAGATAAAAACGATATAACGGTCACCCGCTGATCACCGATCGCCGATATATCGTTAATTAGTGATAATCATTTGCTCTAATTCGCCATAATTACACTTTGTGCGGCACAATTTCACCCATTTAATTAATTTTAAAAAATTCCAGCAGCCTGTGATAAAACAAAGCGAGAAACAATCATAAAATAAAACAAAGAAAGGAAAAGAAGCCACCGAAAGAGATTGGAGAACAAAGCCGAGTTTCCAGTCCCCAGATTCCACATTCCATGGTGAGTGGGGGGGCAAGCATACATTAATTCCCATAAATTCCCAACGAAAGTCTCGACCGAAAATGCTTAAACTCGAAATTTATGTGACAATGGCATTAGGGATTCAAATCTTCGGCACGAAATAATTACATTACTTTTTATTTTCATTTAATAATTTGCATAATTGGGCTCCAGCTTGGAGATCGCTCTGGGGTTTCCTTGGCCGACTTCCACGTCGCGGTGGGTCGTGCCCGTCCGTCGAACGGTACTCGGCGGCGGGTCTAACGGGGCCGCGCAGGAAAGCCAGAGAATTGAGGGAATCTATGGGAAGAGCCTTCCACTTTAAAGGTCGCTCTATCTGGTCTTTTTCCCATGGTGCCAATTAAGTTAACATATATTTAGCATTTATTGGCTGGGGAATTTGGATTCAAGGTTGATGTTTCGATTAGACTTAATAAGGATGGAGTGTACAATATATTTCCTTAGTTTCAAGATAATGAAAAAGAGCAAAGTATACGATTTTGGAGCAGAATGTATTAAGCGTGCTTCAATAATCATATCAAATTATCGGTAAATGTATGGATATTATAATCTTTAAATGACATTTCTTTGTCTTTTTCCAACTGAGATATAGTTATTATCTATGATAACGTGATATCTAGGATAACGTGTTAATGCCTAGCAAAATCACCAAGAGTGCGGCATTTGATATAAAAATATCTTAAATGAAAATTTAAAGGAAAAACAAAAGACTCAGGACACGAACTTTTTCTTAATAACATTTTAATAAGTTTATAAATTAATATAGGTTTTTTCTATTATTGTTTTTTTTAAGATTATAATAACTATATAATATTATGGCTTTCTTGAAGAACTTTCCGCATAAAAAATATTTTATTTTATGGAAATCCCAAGGAAATACCAAAGACTTAAGACACGAACTAGCAGCGGGTGGGTCGTGTCGCCCGTGAAACGGTAATCCGGCTAACGGTGCAGCCTAGAACAGGGGTGGGCTGCTTGAGGGATTGAGGGGTGACAAAGCCCGGGAAGAGCCAGAGCCGACCACTTTCTAGTCGGACCCGCTGCGCTTTAGTCTAATGATGTCAATTACATCGTGCCACTCGCATTGCGGGCAACAAATGCATGCCGTGCTTATAAGGCAGCAACAATGCGGCCTGCCACAGAAACAACTGCAAACAGCGGCAACTGCAACTGCAACTGCAGCAGCAACTACGACTGCAACAACTGCAACAAGTGGCTGCGACTTTGGCTTCATTAAAATTGCTATTCGTTTGGCCAGCCTGCATCTTTCTTCTTTCCTTTTTCTATCCAGTGCTGTTACCATGTTGCGCCAACAGGGAAATATGTACGAGCATCCATCCACTCCGTATGTTTCTCTGCCGGCCAGCAATTTTAATGAGTTTTTAAGAAATTGTACAAGATGCCAGTTACGGCTGCGAAAACGCAAGGCGCACTAAAAACATAAACACCTTTTAGCCGTCGCCACCACACATCTCATGTTGTGTGATTAATTTAGTCGCCGATTTGTTCGTTAACAAGTGTCCAATGTGTGGAAAAAGACGCGGCCGTTTAAGGGGAAAGTGACAGCGATGAAAACCCTGGGAAATTCGATTGCGAACAGTGCTTGTAATTTTCAAAGAAAGTATAATAAATTAAATTTGCATAAACATTTTACATATTACTTTGAAGTCTAGGGAAGCGAAAATGCTAAGAGAGAGTGCTTTTTCAGCTGTACTTCCTACAAGGATTTAAATGAGCATTAAGTACAATAATCCTTGGCTCTTTATAAGTTCTTATTATATGCATTATATCTCCTCAGTTTATTTTTGCAAAATGCACCTCTCGCAATGGCCCTTCAGCTTATAAATTTATTAAACATAATAATTTATGACTCAATTTTTGCACTGAGGCCGCTTAAAATATATTTTCGGCCTGGCCGCAAAAGAAAAGCCCAAAAATCTGAACCAAAATCGGTGCTGTCACGCCCACGTCCCATGTCCGTGGGCTATAAGGGAAGAGAGTCGGGGTATGGGGCTGGGCCGAGGCCTCTTTACGCCCAATTTGTCACACATTTCAACAGGTTACGAGATGGATCTCAGATCGGGATGGAAGCGGAGGTTGAGGGCATTATCAAAAACCGAGCAAAGAAGACGTTGACGATGACGCTGGGTCGCCGTCTGGCAGGAGATCATGGGCTGGGAACCGAGGATCGAGAATCGAGAGTCTCGTATATGGGTCTGGGTAGGCGTTTTTGGTGTGGAATTTTCGGGCATACCTGGCGGGCCTCATGAAGCGTGAGGAATTCCCTCTACTCTCCGCACCGCGACGCGCCGCACCTTTACCTTTGCTTGTTGTCCTTTCTAAGTGAAAAATTATGCAAAAATGTTTCACTTTAATAGCGGAAATCATTTATAGAAGTTGTAATAAAGCCCCAGCATGGTCGGTGGACCAACAGTGGTCATGTTTTTCGGTTCGGCTCGGTTCGGTTGATGCGGACGAGTCCTCCGCCTCCTCGCACTGGCCTGGGGCTGGGTTTTGTGCTCGTTAAACGACCGCCAACGTGGCCGAGTGCAAGAATGTTGCCACACTTTGTGGCCGCGACAGTGGTGGCGTGTCGGGAAGGGGGTGGCTCTGGCTGCCCCCCCGCCCAAGGAGCCTGAGTTAAGGCAACTTTAGTCAACGCTAATGACCTGACAAAAGCAATTCTCGTCGGCATTTGTTGACTTTTGGGCGCAAAATAAACTGTGAGAGTTCATTAGCGACAGAAAAGATACTATGCCTTATTTGGAGCAATAAAAATGTGTTTCCCCAATCGCGAAACATGGCAAAAAGAAATAAAAAAGATCGTAAAGAGCCCATGCTAACGCGACATTAATATGTGAATCAATGGGTTCTTTAAGAAATTTATTAATGGTTATTTATCAAATAAACAGCATTAAAAGGAAATTTGTGGTATTCTTCCAAGCAAAAATTTTAATTTCTTTCTTCAATGTTTTTAATAAAAGGAAAACTTGAAAGTATTATTATAAAAAGTTGTATTGATTGTAATTATACAAACAAATCCAGAGACAAAAATAAAAAAATCGCTGTAATAATCATTAGTGTTTATTTTCCGCTGGATTTCCACACATTTGTTTCATGCACATGTCTCAATTTCGCTGAAATTTGATGAAAAAAACAAAAGACTTTGGACACGAACTTGCAGATATTTCAACAAAAACTAACAAAGAAAATACTCAATCAAATGCGAATAATTCGCCCATGTGAAAGACTTGATCCAGTGTTGCTGCTGTTGGCTTTTGACTGGCTCGCACACAGTCGCCATATAAACCTGGGACCAAGTACAATTATAAAACCATTAAGGCATCTAAATTAGCTCATTTGCTATGAAACCGGGCATCATAATCGTTAAAATCCAAGCGGAGCCGAGCCGAGCAGTCGCTGAAACGAATGATAATTGTGCAAAAAGCGCGCAGAGCCAGAGAGAGAAAATAACAAACACGGCCAATAAAAGTAATAAAAGCAAACTGTTAAAAGTGCCGCCACACAGGGGCTGAGCAATTGATAAGCGCTTTATGACAGCCAGCTGAATGCATTACGGTTTATGCATTTTTTATGCCTATTTATTGGATATTTGCCAGAGGATAGCAGTGAATTGAGTGCACGGCACCACCGCCAATCATAAAAATTTCGCAGAGCGAAACATAAATGCGCGAGACAAATTCCACGAACAACTGTGCACTCCATAAAATTTGACTCTGCAAATTCCTCAGGTCCCATAGACCGAGGCATAAACTTTTGAACTGACAGAGCTGCCGGTTTGTCCTTTTTAACTGTTGTGTGTCGAGGTATTTTATTGTATTTTTTTGTAATATGTATTTAGTTTAAATATAAAATAATATTGATGGGATCTGGAGCAACAAATTTAATACATCACTTAATCTGTCAATCTAGGCATGCTTCTTTAACTAAGCAATCATAAACTCTTAGGTAAGCCCCTCATGAAGTACTTTGTTAAATATTTTCCTGTGATAAATCCGATCTTCTCTGGCTGCCCACAAGGGGCACCCTTCTCATTAGAATTCCAGTGCAGTTTCCCTTCAAATCAATTCAGGGGGAACGCACTACACCAAGGAGGAACAGTTGGAACGGGTGACTGCGGTTTCCCCAGGCCTGTCACTCAGGTCTCTTGTCATTGGGCCTAACATTTCAATTAATGCCGTATCTATGGCTTCTGGCCAACAATGGAAGCCTATTAAGAGACACACACGCAATTTCCACATGAGAGGCAGGCAGAGACCGGATCGTATCGGATCGCGTCTGCGAGGCTGCGAATTTCCGCTTATGAAAAAGAGAGGCTTAATTGATTTTGGCCAATTTCGGTTCGGCATTTTAATTACGGCTTCTTGTTTGCTTTAGCAACTTTCTCTAGAAGAGCAGTTTGCCGGCTACCGCAAAGCCAATTAAATGATAACAAATTCGAAGGGAAGAGGCGGCCACCGCCACCACCTTTCCCGATGCCGTTGATAGGCAGGCGCCGCTGGCAAGTGAATGGCGCAATCAGAGTCGCACATCCCGGTGCCGACACCGAAACCCGTATCCAAACCGAGACAGAATTCTCGCCGAGCTGAGGCCACTGTGCGAGAAGCTGTCATAGGGGCTACAAAAAAAAAAAACTTAAAAAGAGTAGCAAGAGGAGGGAAAAGGGGCTTTGGGGATCGCACAAATTTATGGCCACATTCAATTGTCAAGTTTATGTGACTGCGGCTGAGGATCGGCCAATATTTGCATAAGAGGCGTCGCCATCGTCCCTTGGCTCTTCCCTGTTCCCTAGAATTCTCATTCTGGCATTTGAAAGTCTCATTGTCTGGGCTTTGTTTCGCGAACTGCTCTATACTATAAATAAACACGATCTACCACCGTCTTTTGTTTGCAGACAACGAGCGATCCGAGGGCGCCCTAATGACTCTTCGCTGGCACACAAATGACGAATTATGAGAACCTTATAAATTTGCCATTAAACTTTAATGCAAATAATCACGCCGGCAATAATAATGAGAACAATGCCAAAATTGCCATCGCTGGCGACCAGCTGCTGAATAAGATGTCGCAGCGGGATTTCTCCGAGGTAAGTCGAGAGGCGAAAGGAAATCGAATTATTGTTCAATTATTGCTTTTGGGAAGCTGTGTGGCAAGCCCCCTGAGTCCCTCGCCACAGCAAAAAGGCAGCAACAAAAAGAGAAATAAAAAAAAAACATGTTTGCGGGCCATGTATTTCCAGTTTGCAGTTCAAACACCATGACAATTATTTATGGCCTTCAAATATATAAAACTTAATCATGCATTACGCTCTCCAAAATTTAACAAAGAAGAGATGAGATGAGGCAAAGACATAAAGGAAATCGAGTACACTTGAAAGAAACGCAGGATCAAACTATTTAAAAAAATAAATTATTTACAATAAATAATATATAAGAATGTATTTTGATTTAGCGCTCTTCCAATATGTTGATTAAAAAATATTTTAAAAAGATCACTACCCAATAGTTAGTTAATCAAGTAAAGCTTTACCTTAACTAAAATTTGGTATAAACAATAAACCTAGAAAACTTATTAAGGTCAAATAAGGAAAATCGTAACAAATCTTATTAATAATATAAATATCATTATGAATGTTAGTCCATCATTTAGGAAGCATCTCTAAACAAGCAACAAATCTTTAAAGACTTGAAACATATTGGTACCAGTTATAAAAATTTTTACTTGAGATATATCTTAATTGATTTTTCTGCAAGTGCAGGGAATACAGGAAAAAAACAATCAGAGGCAATAATCAAAATGATGGCAAAATGATTTCAATGTTGATTAACTCAGCGGCAAGACTACAAAAGGGCTTAGCTACAAGACCAAATTAAACAAAAGCCCAACAGAGCAGACGGAGATAAAAATGCCAAAACGCAAAACCTCGGCGACTCGGCGACTGTTGTGGACTGCGACTAACCCCCCAGCACCATCTCCTGACCCTGACTCTGACTCTGACTCTGAAGCTGGAGTTGGAGTTGGAGTTGAGGCTGAGAGTAGTCTGGGCCCGGCCCTTTCATCATATTCCGCGCTGTCATGTCATGGGCAAGAACAAAAAAGATCCGAACGATCCAAGCACAACAACATCAGGAACAGACGACAACGTCAACGATGTTGGATAAGTTTCTGGCGCTGTCTCCGAGACGGACCAGTCCGGAATCCACAATCCCAGAGTCGAGACCCCTGCGGCCTGTCTCGCTGACTGACTGCCTGACTGACTGCCTTTCGAGTGTCTCTGTCCCTGTCCCTGTCCCCGGTGCCCATCCCTTCCCTTTGGCAGCTAGACGGACGATAGGAAGTGGCCATTCGAGATTACCTGATCGGAGAAGCGTGGCCAGGAATTTCGGAGAGCGGGGAAACAGCAGCCAAATGAGTGCATAAATTCCAGACTAATGTCGATTTCGATTAAGGCCTAAACATACGAATATTTAGGGCTTACTTAAAAGGTGATGTGAGCAGATAGGCATGCGAAGGGAATTAGGTTTATATAAATACAGGAATGTTGACAGCATTTATACATTTTTTAAAATAGTATTTAGTTAGAGTTAAAGCTTCTCGAAATGC
Source organism: Drosophila watanabei (assembly GCA_008042575.1). Taxonomy (NCBI): domain Eukaryota; kingdom Metazoa; phylum Arthropoda; class Insecta; order Diptera; family Drosophilidae; genus Drosophila; species Drosophila watanabei. The sequence continues at coordinate 15,787 of VNJS01014983.1, forward strand.
TTAAATTTGTATGCCACAATAATAATTAAATAACTACCAAAGCCTCATAATAATTATAGCTAAGCTTTGTTCTCTGAAATTAAAAGTAATTACCTTTTAAGTCTGGGATAATACCAAAAGACTATTTAATATATTATTTTAAATATATTTCAAGGTTTAAAGCGAAATTGCAAGCATTAATTGAAATAATTGTCTGTTGAAAATTATTTTATTACTCTCTTAAAAAAAAAAAACAGAATTTTGCAAATACAGAAGGGACTATAAAGCCGATAAATCCCACCCTAATGTCTAGACTCCAGACCTACTAAAACCAAGAATTGAATGTCTAAAGTTAATTTCCCAAAGGTTGACTTCTTGTCTGTCTTTAGAAGGGGATAATCCGGGCTTAGCCTCATGGCGGGAACAGATCACAGACAATAGTGGCAGGGGGGCTTCCGGGGAGGTTTATAGAGGGAGTTTCGGAGCCCGCAGCTAATTATTTTATTACGCGTTAAATTGCAACAAAATTCTCAAGTTGAGCGCAGAACATGCCAATGTGCGCCACAAGCAATCGTGAAATTGTTCGCATTCCAATGCGACGGACGGACTTTATCGAAGCTGCTCTCTTGGCCAGCCTCTGGGGCTAACACAAACACACACACACGGCCAGGCTCTAAACTTGGCCAACACACACACAAATGCTCACAATACACGCACACTCTGAAACACTCCATGGTTCCAGGCAACCGCCCGAGTGCATCTATGGGTGCCACTTTTTGTCTTGCTCAGCGCTTTTTTTACTCTTCTGTTACCCTTGCAGACGGAAGTATAATTTTGTTAAGAAATTTGTAACAGTTATTGGGAATTACTTTTGATCCGCATCAGCAGGAAAGTCGATCTAGACATGTCTATTACTTGCGTAGGTCTGTTTCTAACCAATCAAGTCGCTGTTCCTAGTTGTAAAGTTAAGCTGTTTGTAAAGATATGTAAATATTTATATTTTTTATAGAATTTATTTAGTCTTATTTGACGACTCAAAGCGTATATACAATTTGGTTTGCCTGAGCTACCTTCCTTTCTCGTTTCTTTTTTGTTTTTTGTGTTGGGCGGACAGCCAACAAACGGCGACCAGTTCTCGAATCGCAGGTTTTTCTCTGGCATTCCTGAATTCCACCGCCAACTTCCTTTCTCTCTCTCTATCTCTATCTCCGCCTCGATCCTCCTGTTTCTCCCTTTCGCGTTGCATAAAATTCTTGGCCGTCTTCTCGACTATTTTCTAAGATGCTGCTGCTGCAGTTGCAGTTACTGTTGCTGCTGCTGCAGTTTCTGTTGCCGCAGTTGCTGCTGCCAATTTAGTTGGAATTGCTGGAGCGAGATGGCAAGCGTATCACTTTACATGACTTCTCTATGTGCCATTTGGGCGCCAATTCCTAAATTGACACACAGCTTGGTCCTGGGCCAGGAAAAAAACGTGGTAAAAGGGCTGAATATGTGCAAAAACTGCAAAAATTCAAGTTTGATAAAATGAAGGATGAAGGCAGTTATTTAGAGGTCCCAAAAAAATAAGAATTACTACCTGAGATCTCAGAAAGAATTCACCAATAGATTCATATAGGACGGCATGACTTTCTAAACAAAACTTTTGGCATAAACTTCAAAATCTTTACACTTTTAATTTATTATTTTTGGTAATGGAAATTTAAGGTTTCTTTAGTTCACAAAAACAAAGAAAAGCTCTCATTATTTTGAATCTCAGTGCATTATGAAAGAGCTTACTTTAAGCTTGAACCACTTTTAAAGGTATTTCTTTGGTAGAAAGGTTTACAAAATGTAGGTTTCCGAAACTTACAAAATTACATTGAGCAAGTGCTATCCATCTGTCATCACTCTGATCTCTAAGCTCTTCTCCAGCATTCCCACAGTTTGGGCTTATCCTAAGCCATCGACATTCCGCTGCGAGTTCCCCTAACTCCGTCCGACTGTCTGCTATTATTATTATTATTATTATTTTAGTTGGAGGGTGATAACATCTGCTAATGCCATTCCGTCGGCGCTCCCTTCCTGCCGGAGATCTTCGACGGTCGGTTTTGAGGGCATGGGCATGTTGCTATCCCTCTCTGTGCGTGTTTGTTTGACTTTGACTTTGACTTTAACTCCGACTTTGACCATTGGCAGCCGTTCCGCAATCTCGTCTGCCAGATCTACTCGGCTAGCACCGCCAACGCCAAGAAGATTTTGTGTGCTTTTCTAGATACCCTTTTCTAAGGCAAAGGTTATTCTTTTTATAACCTACTTTAGCCTGAAAATTAGAGAGTATTTTTTAAGTCGGTCATCCAAGTCGGACTCTCTTGCCCATTTCGTTTGGCTTCGATGTTTTTCTTTTTGGTAACGCCCTCTTCATTTGGTGCTTATCGCTGAGGTGAAGTCCGTTGCCGGCTTTTATAAGCGGCATAAAGCGAAAATTGCGTTCTGCATCTGTCAGATACTTTGTTGCTGTCTGATTTATTCGCGAGGCCAGGTTCAGCCACAGCTCCAACTTCAGACCCAGCTCCAGCTTTAGGTTCATGCTCAGACTCAGGTCCAGCTTGTCCCGGCCAGAAGGCCAATCTAAGCACGTTATCCGTAACTCACGCCCCGCCAGCGACAGCAGCCACATCTGGAGGGGCTGCATCACCACTTGCCAGGCCACGTTTCCTCTCCAAGGACTGGCCATGGCTGTGGCAGTGGGACTCGGTCGCCGTTTCGGTGGCGGCCTTATGCATTTGCATACTCATTGCATTTAATTGCTTCAAAAAATATGTAAAAATTTCCACGTCGTTGTCACGGTCTCGTCTTGTCTCGTCCCTGCAATGGCCGTGACCATGGCCTATGCCCAAAAAGGTCTCGGCTCTAGTCGCGGCTACTGATTCACCACCAGTCGTGGCTCAGTTCTTGGGCCACGAATTCGTGGAATTGCTTCCGCATTTGACGGCCAGAGAACAGGATCGGGAGCTGTGCTGCTCTGCAGTTGAGGATCTGAGGAGCTGCGGTGCTGCGGAGCTGAGATCTGGGAGCGAACAGCAGTTGGCCGGGAAACGTGACTCGGTGGCCGCATACCTGTGTTCCGAGGGCTGGCGACTTAGCCGCGAAGCTGGTGCGTCGGCATTTAACATAATTACAACCCAGTGTCGACTGCACAGTGGGTAAAGGTAGTGAGATATGTCTAGGGATATTTTCTAGAGAAGAATTTTAGATCATAAGAACTATGTAATGTCTGGATTACGAAATTTTTAAGAAATAAACACACTGCATCCAATAAATTCATTATATTCCTTTTTAAAGTTAGGGAAACATTTATATAAATTTTTATTTTCATGTTTTTTTACCTTTCCTTTACCTGAAATTATTTTAAGAATTTTAAACAATAAATATATAAGAGTTCATATTTAAATCTACTGAAAAAAATCTAACATTTTTAAATACATTTTTTGTTGAAATTTCTCTGCAAGTATTCACCTTTAGCCACTGTGCTTCCCAATAACTGCGGCAGATGTGCAATCATCCAGACGCTTTTCTCAATTCTCGCTCCTCTGCGAATTCCCTCGCACAGTCATTTCTCCGCCTGCCCCTGGAGTTATCCACTTTTCCACTTCTGTACAGTTGTGTTTATTGCTCTACTTAGGCCATCGCAATGTGGAATGCTCCGCCACCTTCTCCTCCTCCCAGAAATTTCGCACAAATCCATGCAAATTTTAATCAGCTTCTAAAATCCGTTTGTCTGCGGTTTGTTCAAATGTAATTTAACATTCTTTTGTATGTTTTTCTAAATATAGTTTCTGATAACTTTTAT
>VNJS01014988.1:0-13348 GCA_008042575.1 Drosophila watanabei
TGCGCGGACTGGGCCCACATCGATATGCGGAATGTGGGCCTCCTGACGCGCCATAACCCCTTGCCTTACCTGCTCAAGGATACCATGACGGGCAGACCCACGCGCACGCTCATCCAGTTCCTCCTCCAGTTGGCCTGTTCGGAGAAAATGTGATCGGGAATTGACTCTTTTTACTGTTTTTTTTACTGCTGTTTTTGTGTTTGTTTCAAGTTTTAAGTTTTCTTTTTTTTATTCCGTCTCCATGTCCAAAATTTAATGTTTAGAGTTTGGGAGTTTTGAAGGATCAAAGATCAGATTTTAAAACAGGATTAAGATCGATTGATCTTTAAATGGAATCTAAGGAAACCCCCCTCTTAAGCCTCATTAAATGGTTTTAAATGCCTTAATTTATTAGTTTTATTTTTAATTTTTATATCCTTTAACCTTAGGAAGTTCTGAAAGATCAAGGATTTGGTTTTAAAACAAGATTAAGATCGATTGATCTTTAAATGGAATCTCAGGAAACTTCCCTCTTAACCCTCATTAAATGGTTTTAATTGCCTTAATTTATTAGTTTTATTTTTAATTTATATATCCTGTATCCTTATTGGCTTCAACCTCAACCCTTTTGGTTAGAAAATGTCACTTTTGGTTCCCTTAATTGAGCGAGAGTGCGAAATGGGAGCAAGGAAAGTGTTTTGTATAAATTTTACTACTCCAGCGCCTCCTCCTGCTTTTGCTTTTCCAGTTACAGCTTTTCGTTGACCCTTTGTTGTGGCTCTGAGGGCGGCTTATTAGCCTAATTGCGTGAAGTTGGCTTTAATGAGTCGAAAAACGGTGCCAAGCCTGGCCCGCACACAAAGGCCACAAAGCAAAGGCCGCTGCTGGCCTGTTGTGGCTTTGAATTTATGACACGGCTTTAATGGGTTAACTGGGTTAATGCTCATCCCTCAGCTCATCAACTATCTGGTTGTCTTTCTCCCCTCCGCACTCCTTACCAGGGTCTATAGTTCTGCTCTGGCTGGAATTTTTGACAATTAAGCCAACATTTTGGCCCTATTTCTTGGGGGAATGGGAAACATGGAGATAGCTGAGGATTCTTGCTACTCGAGAGGAAAAGCTGGGAGGGAGTGCGACTGACTATCTTAATACGGCGACATTTTGCACAAGTCATTAGGCGAGAAATTATTATCATTTTTGAAGCATTTTTGCATTTTCCAATTCGAAAAAATACTCTTTGAAGGGGAGGGTATAATTGAGTGAATATAAAAATGGTAACAGGTAAGAGAAAAATATATATAGTTTTTACTTTTAAAGTCTATAAGTTAAATTTAACCCTTGTTTTTATGGGTATAAATAATTATGAATCTATTGTTTATTTTCCTTGAATTAAATATTTTCTGAGAACTAATAGAATTTCCTTTAAAACTGAATAATAAAAAAATATATAAACATTCTGTATAAAAAAATTTATTTCTAGTTTCAAATTAAATTTTTTTATAACTTCTTCCACAAAAATTCAAATATTCTTTTAAGATATTTTTTATGCATTAAATATAAGAGCATTCCCACTTCGTTTTTACCTTTTTCTCTCGTGATAAGCTTAGTTTCCTTCCCCACTTAATGCGTCACAGCAGCTGATAAGTCTGGGACTTCCCCTCTTTTTGGGTTGGAGTGCAGCCAAATGAATTTCGCTAATGAGCAATCAGGCTTGAAAAAAAAACAAAAAAAAAATATTGCAAGTCGACCGAAGGGCACTTTAAAGCATATCCTTGAAGCCCTCTAACCATTAACTTGCCACCAGGAGCTGCGTTAATCATTTACAGCCTGGTGGCTGTAACACCAAGCCACAAAAGCCCAAATTATGATTATTTAAAGGCAGAACGTGGAAATTAGCGTTGGCCATTCCGAGATTCGGACAGTTGCCAAGGCAGCGGGCTTCGGCTTGGTCCTTTCAAAACCCAATACACCAATCCCATCGGCCTGGTTTTTGGACGCCGACCAAGAGAACGAGAGAAAATAAATGAAAATGAAATCCTTTTTTGGCGGCGGCGGCTGCTTGGTGTGTTTTTAGGGGTAAGATGGGTGTCCTGGACTAGAAAGAATTGCAATTGTGATAAAATTCAGCGTAACTAATGCCGACCACAGCAAAATGCGATAAATCGCTGGTTGGGTTCATGGCAATATCCTTATGGCAGAGAGTCCATTGATTTTATTAATTATTTAACTAAATTTGTGAGGGATAAATTTCTAGAAGAAGTATTTCAATTTGTAAAGAAAATGAGTATCTTTTTACTTACATCGTTAAATAAATAAATGTTTGTCTTTATAGGAATTTTATAGAAGCTTAAACTTATAAATGTTGAAGTCCTGTCTTATTAAAAGCCAAATTTAAATGTATTTATATTAATTCCTTAAATTTAAATTTATTTTCTTGCTTTATTATTATCATTTAAATGCTTTCTATATTTTTATAACATTTATTTAACTGTTTAGATTAAAATTTTTAAACTTCTTTTGATTCTAAGAGTTTACTTTTTCAAACTAAGAGTTAACCCTTATTTGAACTACCCTTAAAAATGGTATAAATAAGGTTCTATGGGATTTTTCAATCCCATTAGGGCATCTTTTGCTTCCGTCTGATGAATTAACCCGTTCGCCTTGGCTATCGCTTGGCTCGATTAGAGGGGAAAGGGTTACGGATGGCTGTTGCCTTTTGCGGTTGGGTCTCCGTTCTATGAACATCGGACAAGGGACGGTTTGTCCCCGGCTAAACTTTTGTCGACTTTTGCGCGGCTTTTCATTCTCGCGCCCCCGACGGTTGGTTCCTCACTTCACTTCCGCTGCTTCTACCTTTTATTTTTTTGTTGTATTTCCCTTTCTGTTTTTTTGTGTGATTTTGCGGGTGTCTCTGTCTGTACATTTTCCTCTGCCTTTTGCTTTGTTTCGCTGGCAGATTTAGTTTCGCTGGAAATGATAATTTTCACTTGAGCGAGCACGTGAAAATAGGGGGGCGTGGGGGGGAGTGTGGGCGTGGCTGCTATAAATTGCCAATTAATGGAGCTGGACCTGCTCTGCGGCGGATTTCATTTGCATTTCGATTTCGATACAGAATCTAACCAAAGGAATGCCATGTGACACGCTGCGTATACTTGATATTTGAATGCTACTTTGCGCTTTTAGCGCATTCTTTGGCCACTGTGCCGGCGCTTCCTGTGCCACGGTGCCGGTTCTGCTTTTTTGCCACCAAACCTGACACGCTTCAGTTGACCATCCGGCGCTGAATTCAAATGTAGTCGATCTAGGCTCCCGCTCCTGCTCCCGCTCCTGCCCGGGTTCAGCTTCCCTCGATTTTTTGGTCAAGCGTCGTGCTAAATTCGTTGCGGTTTTTGCGGTTTCCTTGGCCCGTTCTTGCCCAGAGTTGTTTTCGTCCCTCAAACTGCTCAAAATAAATATACACGACGAAATGGAAGCGGCCGAATCCGGTTCATTTGCAAATTGCGATTGCAACTCCAAAAAAAAAAAGAGGACACGGAATAGCGAATGAATAATTGAGCGTGTGCGGTGAATATGAATGAGTGTGTGCACCGGGAAAATATCCTTACTTCTCAGCATCAGTCTCTGAACATGGGATGGGTTTTAATTTTAATAAAATTGAAAATAAACGAAATTGTTTTCCAAACATAATAAGATGCTTATATTCTTTATGCTTAGAGTATAAAAAACTCGTATAAAAATAGTTCCAACTCAGTTTGACTTTGATTTTAATAATTATAAATTAATTATCTTGGCTTAATTTATCATATATTTTTTTTGGCTGAAATCATCACTCATTACTCCAAGTGCATGGCTTAAAAACTAGCAAATCAATCGATTTTAACCCTCTCGCCACAAGACATTCAATCTAGACCCAGTTTCCAGCTTAAATTCGTGCTTAAATCTTTGATTATTTATTGCATTTTGCGAAAGGATTAAAGACAAACAACACAAATCAAATCATATAAACCAATTAATTTCTTAATCCTTCGCTTGCCGAATACCATTTCCCGCTCTTAAACCCCTTTCGGAGCTAATCACATTTCGTTTATCGTCAGTTTTATTTTAGTTATTGCTTGTTAAACAAGCAGCGAGACAGACAAATAAATTATGGGCCCATCTAACGTGCCATCGAACCAGGCATTACGCATACGACCCGTTGGACCTCCGTATCTAACGCTACATAAAACTGTCTGGGCAAAATGCTAAACAAATGGCCAACAACAAGTTGGACAGTGCATAAACATGGCATAATATTAGGCGACTTGCTGCTGCTTTTGCTGCTTCTGGCCAACCAATAAATGGCAACAACAAATTATGTTTATTTATTTATTTTTAACACTGCCATCCTCTCTCTTCGCTGAATGATATGCCTCCGTCCTGGTCTGGCAATCGGATGATTTGGCCAATGTATACGTGCATAAATCGAATATATATAACTATTTGCACAAGGAATATACAGTCCGTATAAACTGAGCTGTAGAGTTTTTTAATAATCCTCCACATAACTTTATTTTATTGAGTGATTTCTTTGCCAGATTAACATGAAAATACACAACATTCTCAAACATACCTTTCTCTTTTTTAAATAAATATTTTAACAAGTTTTAAATCAATTTACAATCATGTCCAGCAGCTTAACATTCAGCTTTATATCGACTCGTATTATAAATAAAATTGCCAAATTAAAGTGCCAGCCTACCAAACACGCCCACAAACACTCCCCAATGACTCCTCTTTTTGCCCCAACTTTTATGCCTTTCTCCATAGCTCAATTGCATTTTTGGCATTTTCGTTTATTGTGCAAATTGCATTATGAAGGCGTTCCCAGAAAGGATTTCGCCCGAGCTGAATTTATTGAATAATTAAAGCCATAAAAAGAGTGAAGCAGAAAGAGGAAATATTTCGAAGGTAAAAGCCGTTTCTGGAACTGATTTTCAATGGAAAAAATAAATAATAAAAACATATATATCTCCAGCATTCAAGTGTTAATATACACACAAGCATATCGGCATAATTTACAAATGGTTCTCGGGTTTTTTTTTGTACATTCCGGAGCAAGAAAGATATAAAAAATATATGGAATCAAAAAAATAAATATGCGAATATCTTGTGCATTTCGAGAGATGAAACCACCTACCGGAGCAGTGCTACCAATCCCGGTGCTGCCATTCGCATTCCAATTGAGCCTGACTCCGTGCTCTGGCCGCAATGGAAGGCATTAAAATTAGTTTATTTGAGCCCGTTGTCCGGCTGTGCCGATGGGCGTGCCCCAGCGATTGGTGCAACGAGTGGTCCGTGACCTCCCGCCCAATGCAGGCATTGCTCATACGCAGTGTGTCCCCTAGGCCAGGGCCTGCCTTTGCGTTTATCGCCAGCATTGTCTGGCTTCGGTTATTTATTTAAAGTAATTATTGCGAGCAAATTTGTTTGTTAAACACGGCATCTCTTAGGAGGATTGCGTATGCAAATTTTGCGCCTTTCATAATTCATAAATTAGATGATGGCTTCAATGAACCGGCCACAAATATGTCAAGTTCCCATTTATTTTGGGAGAAGTTTAAAAAAATACGCCTTGATTTATGTCCCAAAAACTTGGTTTATTTATTTAACAAAACAATGCATCTGTCGAGAGAGAGGCCAGGCATCGTCAGCAGCGTCATTGTCATCATCATCATCATCAACATGCAATTGATTAATGGCCGTGCAAATAAATTATGGCAGTTTATTTAGCCACATTGTGTGCTGCGTGGCCAATGGCCATTAAAAAACCGAAAACCGAGAATCTATGGCCTTACACATTATTTTCGCCCAACTTGTCAAAACCAAAGAGCACGGAAATGTCACATTTCACAATATATTTGCTGATCAAACTATTCCACGATATTTATTTAGCAACTGATAGGCACCGAACAAGCACACGGCCAAGCCCATTACACGATCCAACTGCTGCTGCTGCCTTGAGCAGCCATTACAGGGTATCATGCCCAGTCGAGAGGTACAAACACAGGCCTCCACCTGCATTCCATTCTCGTGGGTCTGCCGATAGCAGCCATTGCTGGCATTCACCATGGCGCACATGTACGTGATGTTCAGAACTGAAATTAAGGATATACTATAGGGTTTAATTTATAAATTTAAAACAGGAACGAAAACTCACTGCCGCCCTTGAAAATGTAAGAGTATTTGACGCACGAGTGAGCGGCAGACATTTGGCAAAGATACTGATCCCGATTCTCGGTGGAATTCTGCCACAAAGCCTTCACATCCGGAACGGTGTCGTTGGCTAATCAGGGTAAAATATAATTATTAAAAAAAATCTAAACAAATAATGTAAATAAACACATTATGAATCATTACAATTAAGAGATTGAGATACATTGATTATAAATTATTATTATTGCAAAAGTAAGATAAAGTTAAATGGATAAATTTAAAAGAAAACAAATGAAAAATATACTAATTATATAGCACACAATAATTTTGAATTATTTTAGTTCTAATTAAAATATAAATTCAAATAAATAAATGCCTTAACTTACGTGTTACCACTAAAGGCTCCACACAGGGAATATCATTAAAGTCGCCCACTCTGGAATCGCAGGTCTCTGTCACAATATTCGAATGATTTTCGTAGGCACCAACCCAAGTAAAGCGAAAGCACTGTGGGGCTTTTTAGACACATATAAAATAATAAATAAAATTTTTTTATAACAAGATCACTTATTCCCAAATTCAACTCACTTTCAGCCAGCAAATGACAAGTAAACAGGAGCAAAGGCAGCCAAAATCGAAGCAACTTCAGTGGCATTGCCGATAAGATTGTATATTTCGGGGAATATTCTTTTTCTTATTTTTTTTTTGCAAGTGATTTTTTATAGGGGAAGGTCCGACGTAGCCACCTCAAGAGACAAACTGATAATGCGGCGATGGCAATCGAGCGATTGGTTGATTGCAATTTATCAGTTAGTTTACATTCATTTACTTTGAAGAGGAGCTATAAGTACATGAAAATACCTATAAATAGTCATTGAATCCAAGAGATCATGAAGATGTTTTAAAGAATAAAAATGTGAAAGAGTTTACAATAATTAAAAAAATATTTAAATAAAAATAATGTATTTGTATTTCTTTTTAAATAATTTAAAAAAATCAATTACACATTTAATTTCATTACTAGGGAGCTTTAGAAATTTCTAGGGTTTTTAAATTCCTTAAAAATATGTCTACTTTCTTTCGTAAGAAAATGAGAACATTCTTCAGACTCGAGGTTAAGTAGACTTTCTTTCTTTCCTTGTAAACTTTTCTTTTTAAGATGCACAATTTTGTAGGCTTAATTTTATCACTTTTTAGGGCTTAAAAAATTATTTCCAATTGATTTCTTGAGCAAGAACTAGGTAGTTTTTCCATCTCTCTTTCTAGCCTTTAGTGTGAATGATAACTCTTTGAAGTTCACCTGACTCTCTCACCTTTTTTCTTTCCTTTACATTATCAATTTCGAGTATTTCCGAGTGCGCTGCGATTGCAATCAAAAATCGATAAGCATTGTTATCTCTCGATTTTCTTGCCTCGCCTCCATTCCCTCCTTCGATAAACAAAGAAAGTGTCATAAATGGTAAATAATTTTTGGGATTTCAATACCAAAAGCAGCTTCCTTTGACAAAAACCCAAAAGCGAGATGAAAAATTTATGCAAATGGCATTTAATTAAATTCACACAATCGAGGCGGGAGAGGGAACAATTAAACAGGAGGAGTTGGTAAAATTTTTTAACTAAACTCGGCAAATTGTATTTGTTGTTAATTGTTCAACTGTCCTCCTCTGGTCCATCGTGCAGAGTCCGAGCCACAGCCTTTGCTCTCGCAAAATGAGTTTGAAAACAAATAAAAATGTCAAACGAATGAATAAAAGTTGTCTAATTTAATTTGTTTAGCAGGAGCAAAGGCAGGAGCAACGGCAGGAGCTGGAGCAGCATTTCCACACTGACTCTCACAAGTACTCACACTCACGTAGTTGCAAAACATTTTCGCAAATTGAATAAGCACGAAAATTTGTGTGCGCTTTTGCTGCCCCATTCCCAAGCCCAGTATTTCAGTATTTTTTAAATTTAATTTTTAATTGCTCAAAACAATTAAAATTTATTTGCAATTTTGTTTTTCTCTCTCCGCATGTGTGTCTGTGTGTGTGTTTGGCTAACTTTTCCAGCTAAGCAAAGCCAGCCAGCTGCCAACGAAATACGTGCCGAGTAAACTTTCGACCGACTGTGTGAATAGCAAAGGGATATTCCCTATAACATATATATATATTTTATCAGAGCAAATATAGCTATTTACACGCCTTCCGTCTGCCAGGAGCCCATCCATCAAATCAAAGGCAATGGCGAAACCTTTGAACTTTTCCAGTCAATTCACCGTTAACCGTTACATGATAAGCGCATTTCCCAGCGCGTTTCCCTTCACCTATTTCCCGACTGGCGCAAAGTGTGCCATTGTCTTCCCCAAGATGGATCACATGTGTCATTGGCCCGGGGGCCAGTATCAATCACATGGCGGAAATTAGCGTTAGTCATACATTTTCCAAGGAAAGAGCATTTTTCCGGACATGCGGAAAAAATGTCACGTCAGATTTTCGAAACTGCTTAGAGGTGAAAAAAGTTGGAGGTTTAATCATAAAAAGGAAAGTTGAAAGGATTATTTTGGGGAGTAAAATTATTATTATTTTTGGAGTGGTTGAAAGGTTCAAATCAGGATAGTTGTGATTTTCCCTTTTAGATGATTCTAAAATATTAGATAAACATTTTAAGAAACTAACTAACTAACTTAGAAGTTTAAAAAAATACATTTTTTTAATTGAAAATTTGTTCCACTTGTAAGACTTATTTTTCGATAAATCAATGAACACAACATTATAGAACCTAAGGACACTTATATATATTTAATTTAAAATATAAATAGTTTAATTACTTTAAAAATATAGTTAATATAAAAAAGCAAATATCACTACTTTTATTTAAATAAAGATGTTTATCGATATGAAAAGTTCTATATGATAAAAATATCGCATTTAACTTTAATATAACTATCAATACGATCTCGAAAACAAAATGTTTTTGATTTATCTCTTTTCGTTCAAAGATTTTATCACATTTAATACCGATTTATCGCGCATTTTATGCGAATAAATATATATAATATATATAAAATATCCAATTATACATTGTTTTTTGGGTCAAATATTGATACAGTACCAATATATTGATATTTTCTGATTTCTTTATGTTGAATAGATAGTAGTATCTGTCTTGACTAGTTCTATAGTATACATTTATTCTTGTTAACATGTAAAAAATATTAAGTACATAAAAAATATAATAAAAAAAGTTTTTTTTTTTCAGAAGGAGATCCTTCATTTCTATTTAAAAATTTAAAAAAAAGTAATGAATCAAATAAGGAAATTTTCTGAAGGAAAATTTTTTAATTCTTAAAAAAAAATATATAAACAAGAAAATAATCAAAGAACATGTTCCGTAGGAGATTATATTATTTGTCTAAAAATAAAAGGCAACAAAAAATCGCAGATCTACCCTTACTTTATATCTTTGATAATTAAACTGACCTCGTAAACTCAACAAACTTAATTTGCGGTTCCACTTAAAGCGGTCGTAAAATTGCCATATTTACAAGTACAGCTAATAGTATTTTTTTGTCCTGGCTTAGATAGAAAGCAATAACATTTCGCCACTTCCCCTGGAGTCCCGCACTCATTAATTATGCAAATGTTTTGATTTGCTCCATGTTTCTGGCTGTGGCCACCACCGAAGGAACGAACAGCAAAAATTATGTTGCCAAAATGCAAATGTTTGTCAAGATGGTTAAGTTAGTGGGCGGCGGAGGTCGCAATCATAAAGAGTGCCATGTGATTAGCAGAAGCCGTTACAGCAGTAGCAGGATCCTTTGGAAGGACCAAAAGTTGTTAGCAAAACTGAATAGCCAAACATACACACACGCTCTGACCCATCATTCCTTTGCCGGGGATATTGGGAGCCCGGCTTTAACGAAAGCAAATGTCACTTGGGTCTTATGGCGGGCCTGCATAAAATTTGCATGCGATTAAAATTGATAAATTGCCAAAGAGGATGTGTAAATGCGAATGGTTCCCTCTGCCGGATTGTCCCACGCACTCTCACTCCAAGGACCTTCAGTGGGCTTCAATTATAAGGAAGCACTCGGAGAAAAACAAGAAATATTTTACTTGAGAAACATTATTAATAAATAGGAGAATATGCGGATAAGTCCTAATAATTCTCATTCCTCTGAAAATATATTTTTAGTTTCGGTTTATTATCTAAACACCTGAACTTAGACACCTGCTATAACTAATGAACAGCACCTACAAGTGTAAGTAAAGAGGCTAATGTCTGTAAATTTAATAAGGCGTGCTGTTGTGAGAGGTCCTTTTCCGACTTGGTCCTATTCCCGATGACTCCTCGCTAAACCGATTTGCTAAATTACAAAGTCTCCCTGTTGGCACACAGCATCACAGGATCTTTTGTCCCTTGCAGCGCAGCACCTAAGTCGGTGTCCTCGTCCTCGCCACCGCCCCCTCTAATTACGCCTGCGAGGCGCTGGCGAGTCCGGATCATTATGTCACCTGTACGAAAAATGCCGCACGTAATCCGGAAACGAGGCGAGCTCAGTGACGGGGCACGAAGTGGGGCTCATTGTACGGAAATCGCATTTGGGGCAGATAGCACCGCCTAACTAACGACCAGTCAACTAATACGATTAGTGTCATAATGCGGAGTGTCGACCCCAGCGGAGGAGTTCATGCACAGAGAGAAAATAAAGGGAAAACAATATAATAGTATAAATAAAATAAAATTACTTATCGTTAGAGGATGCCAGAAAATATTCATATACTGCTACTTTATCGAAATTTAATGGATTAATGTCGATAATTGTATCGACATATCGATAATTTAAATGTTTAGGTTTAATGTTTAATGTTTTTTGTTAATCGGGTTAATATTTTTATGTTGATTTTAAATTTTGTTAATGTCAATATATTAAACTACATTATCTTTCAATATTATATTGACTGCAATATTAGATGTTTCATGCAAAGACCAGTAAATCGATATTTAAGCTTTTTGATATGTGTTCAATGAATCGATATTTTGTAAAAAAATATGGTAACATTGAACATTGTAATATATATACAAATAAAAATGTTGCAAAATGTATTTTTTTTTAAATACGATGTTTTCGATATATTTAGCGTAACATATCTATCGAGAACATATCGGAATTTTATTGACATAACCCTTTTATATTTTAACAGAATATTTGTTATTAAAGCTAATTTATTAAATTAATATTTGTAAATTATATATCATTACCAACCAGTCTAAAATGTTTTCGATGTTTTCGATATATTACCGCAATATATTTGTCAATAAAACATTTCTTTATTGACATTAACTATTATTCTTTATGTAATGATATTATAGTTAATTTATTAATTTAATATTCGTAAATTATATATATTTACCATCTAGTTTAAAATATATCAATGTTATACTTTTTAATTTTCATTTTTGTATAAAAAAGCCTTATACATTTTTTAAAAAATATTCTTTAAGCATTGGTGCAATTTTTTTTCGCAGTGCAAAAACACAGAAAACACCATAAGCTCCTACTTCCAATTTCGTTCTATTTATTTTGAAGGCTTGGCTGATTGCTTCTGTTTAATTGTTCCGACAATAGTTTGGAGGTTATGGCTATAGAATTCCGGATTCTTATAAGTCTCACACTTCCTGGCATTGGGTCCCAGCGTCTCGAATGACTACAAACTTCAGTTGGGGAAAGCTGTATGAACTTTGGTTGTGAAAGGGGAAATATAAGGCTCCTAGGTGTAAATTCCTTGAGAAAATCACGACAGTTCCGGGGAATGGTTTTCAAACACTTGAAAGCATTTCGCGCCTTACAATGCGTACACTTGCAATGGGATCCACAGGTGCACTTGTTTCCATCCTTTATGTACCGGCAGTCGCCATCCCTGGCCTCTTTGGAGTAGTTTTGGTCTGACTTTAAGCTATACGGAGCAAGGATTCGGTAGATTGATATGGCACGCATTTTTATTTAAATTAATGGATAAAAATGAACAGGGGATTTATGACTTTAAAATTTAGATAAAATTGTATTGTGTGACGAAGGAAAAAATTTCCAATGAGCTCTAGATTTGTTATTATAATTCTAGCTGCATTACATCATTGTTATATCAGTTATTTCCTTACAAAATTGCTTTCTTAACCACCAAATCATTATCCCCTTTAAATATTTGATTCATCAAGCAAAACTTAAGTCATACTCAAAACTACTAACCCAAACAGAAAGACTAAGTGCAGAATATGTTTATTTTCCCATGAAACCCTTAGAAACTCCGACATGTCATAAACATGAAACTGGCCCGTTTTTAAGCCCGGTCATAAACCAGAGACAAAAGCCAAATCACAAAGCACACGTTGAATAATTTTGATCATTAAACTTTTTCCACTTAAAATCCATTCAGGATTTGCGGGGACACAACTTTAAGGGCGTCGGCAGCGGCAGCGGAGATAAATGCCCCAACAACCCGAACGTTAACCCTCGACAATCAGCCGGGCGAGCCACCATAGTAGACCCCCGGGCGGCGGTAAAGTTGGCAAAACTAACGTTGAGCAACAGCAACAACGATGGCAATAAAAATCAGCAACAACCCAGAGCCGGTGAAATAAACGCTCAAGTGCTGAAAATTGTCAGCTCTCTCTCTGGCCGAGGACAGGTAACACGGCGGGCTGGCTTTCTCCTGAACGCTTTTTAATACACTTTCAAACCCACGCACGGAGTGATGATCATTTGGCTTTATTTTTATACCCTTGCAGGGTATTATAATTTCAGTCAGAAGTTTGTAACGCAGTGAAGGAGTCATCTCCGACCCTATAAAGTATATATATTCTTGAACAGCATCAACAGCCGAGTCNGTCCGATTATACGCGAACTAGTCCCTCAGTTTTAAAGCTATCTGAATGAAACTTTGTAGATAGTCTTCTTATATACTCTCACTCGTACATAAGTCGGAACGAGCCGGATCGGTCAACTATATCATATAGCTGCCATACAACCGATCCGTAAACGTGGAGAAAAATTACATTTTACTTTACATGTAAAAATGTGAAAAAATGTAAAATAAAAATAAAACTGTAAAAATTGTATGTATATGAAAGGAGTTCATATTATAGATTATAATTTATACAATTGGAATCTGCAAGGGTATACAAACTTCGGCGCGCCGAA
>VNJS01014990.1:0-20116 GCA_008042575.1 Drosophila watanabei
AGAGGATATACCCAAATCCAGTAGTAGTATTACTACGAGCACCCGAAGATACGACTGCCGCATGGAGACGTGCTTCGATTTTACGCGCTGCTACGATCGCTTCCTGGTCTACGTTTATCCACCGGAGCCGCTGAACTCCTTAGGCGCCGCTCCACCCAGCTCCGCCAATTACCAAAAGATCCTCACTGCCATCCAGGAATCGAGGTATCACACCAGCGATCCCACAGCCGCCTGTCTCTTTGTCCTGGGCATCGACACCTTGGATAGGGATTTGCTCTCCGACGACTATGTGCGCAACGTGCCCTCGAGGCTGGCACGGCTGCCGCATTGGAACAACGGGCGGAACCATCTCATCTTCAATCTGTATTCGGGCACCTGGCCGGATTACGCGGAGAACTCGCTGGGCTTCGATGCCGGCGAGGCGATCCTGGCCAAGGCCAGCATGGGTGTCCTCCAGCTGAGGCACGGCTTCGATGTCAGCATTCCGCTCTTCCACAAACAGTTTCCTTTGAGAGCCGGCGCCACCGGATCCGTGCAGTCCAACAATTTTCCCGCCAACAAGAAGTATCTTTTGGCCTTCAAGGGCAAACGGTGAGTGTGATGTTTGGGATTTGTTTATAAATATGTATTCTTATCAATTAAATAATAAAATAAGCTTTAAATTTTATTGGGATTTTTAAGGAGCATATTAAGGCATTAAATTGTTTGTGTTGTGTATTTTTAAAAAGTATTATTCATGAAATAAAACGGTGACTAGCCATGTTGTTATACGTGGGAAAATGTCAAGTTTAATCAACTGACCTTTGAATAATTGCGTTTCTATATTTCTATAAAAATTGTAATCTATAGGTAGTGTTTTCTAAGCTTAAATAATGAAATTGTCGCCAGTCTAAAATTATCAGCTGAACTTGAAGTGCAGAAGTTGTCTTAAATAGGTTTATTAGTTTTATAAATAAATTAATTTTAAGCCCTTTTTTCATTATATAAAATATTTCGTCAGATTTCTGAAGGGAATTTAATTATACGAAAATACACACACAATCATAATCTATTATTAATTCATTTTTCATTTCAAGAACCAAAAATTTTCAACATTTTGTGCTCTGCTCTGCACCCAACAATATTTATACAATTTTCATATTTTTGTAAATATAAAAATTCACAAGAAAACTTATAAATAGGAACTTTGGATCACTTTAATATTTCCTCACTTTAATATTTCCGTACAATTTGTTGTAAATGCTGCATTATAAGGTATATTTTCTTATAAATGTTATCCTATAAATGTTTTAAATGAACATAAATAAATATACTTTTAGGAAATGTAGGAAAAAGCTTCATTAAGAAGAAGCTGTCACGAAAATAGCTCCGGGAAATGTGTTTAGAAATTATTGTAATCAATAAGCATATTGAGTTTTATGAACTTGTTTATTAGTTGGCAAATTTTGTTAAGTCCTGAGGCAAACTTTTGATTGAAATACTAAGATAAATAAGAAATAAATTATCGTCATGAGCTTTAAATACAAGCAAAATTACTCTTCTGGCAAGTTGGTCATGTGGTTACAGAAATAATCAGAAAATAATCTCATATATCCGGAGGATAACCGTAAAGCAAGTTGAATTTTTGAAACTGTTTGATGTGGTAAAAGGTAATTTATATAAAAGCAAATGTCAAAATGCCAAACGGAATTCTTAAGCCAAGTTATAAATTTTTAATATTTCAAAAGAGTGTCAATGAAAACGAAAGAAGGTTATGATTTGTGAACCTTTAACGATGGGATACCCAAGGATCTATACAGGATAGCCTTTAATTTCGCTACCAACCGGACTAACCCCCCATTTGAACCCGTCGTCTGGCTTAGTCAGGCGGCAAATTGCAGGTTGCATCTATCGATGCCAATTCCTCTTTTTGCCCCCCAAACAAAAAACAAAAAAGCAAAAAAAAGTAATAAACAAAGCAAAAGAGCACAGGCTCAGGCAAGGGCCTGAAGGAGCAAAGGCGAAAACCCAATCGAAATCCGAAACGTTTCACTATTCCGAGTTTCGAGTTTCCAGCAGGCCTAGACGTTTTTTTTTTGTTTGTTTCTTGTTTTTGTTTTTGTTGTTCGAAAGAGAGTCCCCATTCAAATTGAAAAATTGTCTAGCAACGCGTCATTCGTCATGTCCTTCCATATTCCAAGTTGCTCCTGTCCCTTCGGTGTGTTAGTTACTTTTTTTTGTTGTGTGCTACTCTTTTGTTTGTCTTTGCTTTATTGTTGTTTACTCGCTTTGTGCCGCCCACAACAACAAAGGCAGCAACAAGGACTAGGATGACGCTTCCTTTGACATGTAACTCGATTCGAGGCACGGAACAAAAATATAGATATTTTGACCATAAATATAATCGATAAATGTGAAAGCTATAGAGCATCTTAAACACATCATTTGGGAGACAATAAATATATCATTAAAAAAAGCTCTTTCAATAGAAACCTTTTAAGAAATTCTGTATATTCTTCAAGGACTACTTTTTTCCTGTGTATTTTGAAGCCTCTCTCTCTGTTCGCCTGACCTTTGCCCTGTGTTAATGTGTGTGGGTGGCATGCCTCCGCATCTCACCTGATATCCACGTGGCGACATGAGCTCATTGTGTCCTAATTTAAAATTGATTTTCGCCCCAGAACCGAAGAACGAACCTTCGATAGGAAAGCATGAGGAACAACTTCGAATATATATCTATGGAAATTCCATGAGGACACGTTTCATTAAGCTAAGTGCTGGCCAACAGCAATTAACACTCTGGCAATTAATGTGGCACAAGGAATATGGAGTGGCACTTGAAAAATAAAGATACACACATTCCAAAGTCATTAGGGAGCTGGAAAAAAATAAAAATTAAAAGAGAAAGAAGAAAGATTCGAAATAAAGATTTCCTTGGGGAGAGAGAAGAGATAGGAATTTTGTTTTATAAAAAAAGCTAATGAAGTATTTAAAGTTGATATGAAATGGATACTTTAGTTATGAATAAGCATAAATTATAAGTTAGTTACAATTTTATTGCTTAATGTGCTTGAAAGTTTGATATGTAAATTGTATAATTTGAATGGAAAGCAACATTTTATAATTTTATTAATGCTAATTAGATAGTCAAAAGGTGCCAGAAAAACCAGTATATTGATAATTATTAAACATATCTGACACTCTTTAAGTCGGTTATGCCCCAAAATGTTTTATCTTTTAAGACTTTCCCAAAGTGTTCCAGTAAAAAACATCTGCTGGGGGAAAACAACGACAGCAACTGCAAAATCAACAAACGTCCAACATGGCTGAGAGTACGATGAATATGTTCGAGGCTACGCAAAAGTGATGTTAAAGTTGTTAACAACACATACACACACTCACACCCACACTCACACGCACATAATGAGGGTTGGGTTAAGTCCCCCATCCATTCTTCCCCTTTTCCCCTCACTTTGGGCAAAACAATTAAAAGCGAAAGGAACGACACATGCCGGGCCACTTTACAATTATGCGTCCAAACAACCAATACAGTGGAAACAAAGGGAATGAGAACTATAAAAATAATGTGTTTATATTGCAAAATATATTTTTCAACTTGAAATTCAATTTAAGTACTTCAAGAAATTATAGAAATAACTGAAAAATATGTTAGAAAAACACTAAAAACATTAAAATAATTTCTATAATATAGTAAATGCATTTTACGACCTCTTACAAGTTCTCTATGGTTTTGAAAATGTATTTCTTTATTTTATAAACCAATTATATTCTAATTATGAATGAGAACTTTACAAATAATATGTTTATTTTTAATTTTGAACTTGAAATTCGATTTAAGTATTTCAAGAAATTATGGAAATAGCTGAAAATATGTTAGAAAAACTCTGAAAACGTTAAACAAATTTATATTATATAAAGAATGCGTTTAACGAACTCCCACAAGTTCTCTGGGGTTTTCAAAATGTATATTTCTTTATTTTATAAACCAATTATATTTCATTAATAATTATGTAAATACTGAATTAAGACTTAAAAAATATACTTTATACCTTAAATTCGATTTAAGTACTTCAAAAAATTATAGAAATTGCTGAAAAATATGTTAGAAACACTCTGAAACCGTTAAACTAATTTCTAAAATATAGAGGAATGCGTTTTACAAACTCTCACAAGTTTTTTAAGGTTTTCATAATTTCTATTTATTTATTTTATAAACTAAATATATTTTATTAATAAATATGTTAAGATTGAGTGACAACTATAAAAATAAAATGTTTATATTGCGAAGTATATTTTTGAAATCGAAATTCAATTTAAGTACTTCAAGAAATTATGGAAATAGCTGAAAATATGTTAGAAACACACTGACACGTATAAAGAATACGTTTAACGAACTCCCACAATTTCTTTAAATGTTTTTAAAATTTGTTTCTTTTCTACTTATTTCTATTCTTTATTTTAAAACTCAAATATAGTTAATTATTAATAATATAATAATCAAAATCCTACAATTTAATTTAACTTAATTTTTGACACTTAAATAATGTCACACCAATGTTATTCTTTCTGTGCCAATCTGGTGCAGAGAAGCCGTCGAAAAGAAGCCTTTTACCCTTACTTGCCACATATCCCAAGGCCGCTTTGCCAGCGAAAAGCACCCACAATCGCCCAGCAGCAGGACCCACATTTACATACCCCGTCGCCTGGACATCCTTTGTGGCTTCGCTTCCCTGCAAAAACTGCTGGAAAAGTTTTCTTTCCCGGTTTAATTGCTGCTGGCTCTCGGCCGTACTTCGTGTGTGTGTGAGAATTGCGGGAAAAGTGGGAAAAGTGAGGGGAAAAATATAAGCGAAAAGGGCGGGAAAATGTAAGGGAGGCAGGAAGTGGTAGGGAAGTAGGAAAAAGGGAAAGTGTGTGTGGAGCCCAGAGTTAATCTGTGGTTTGGGGAGTCTGCATTTGACATTCTTCTAGCTTTCGCTGCGTGACCAATTCGTTGAGAAATTAGCTGAGATTGGGGATATATACGAGTATGTATAATAAACAGGTTCCACTGAGATCATCAATATGGTTAGCAAGAAAAAACTTGACCATTATCAATCATTTCCGTTAATAAAGCTAAAGCTAATCGATAAAGTCTGCTGATTTTTGACAGGCAATGCAAATGTTTGAGCTTCTCAGCGCTTTGATTAAAACTTTTTAATGCTAAGCTTGAAGGTCTTGAAATCTTTTATAATTTTGTTTAAAATGGAAGCTAACTTTTTGGTCTAATCAATTTGATAGAATGAAAACTTTAATGCAGAAATCATAATTCCAATAAATGCAAGCTGAAGCTTTCTTAAAAACACAAAAAAACCTTCGGAAAACCCCTCTTAAACATCTAATAAGCGCAAAACAGTACAATTTCGGGAGCAATTTCTGAGGGGATTCCCAGGAGAGAACAGAACACAAAATCAACTTGCAAACTTTTTTTACAACCAAGCAAAACGAATGAGGAAAATGTGTAACCTTTTACCAGGTGCCAACGTCTTCGTTTCGCACGTTTCCTGGCTTCCTTTTTATTAACCTTTCATATTGTCCTTGATGGTGGGCGAAGCTCATATGCTCCTGGAAATATATATATTGTATACACACACATTTCTGCTATCTATAAGTTTGCGTTTTTGTGACAATTGTTCGCCGCTTAACAGAAAACTTGATGGGGGTTTTTATGAGTGACTTTCCGCAATTAGAGGAAAAACTTCACCCTGCTGCCGGCAAGCAATTCACCTCGAAGGACCCGGCAAGTTGTGCTCATAATTTGGTTTCCTCCAATTAGCAGAGAGGGAGAGCAATAGCGACGAGGACATTTGCAACTCACTTGGCATTGGCAATTATTTATTATTACTTTTACCCCAACTTGTGCTGCATCAGTTGGTTAGCTTGTTGTTCTGCCAAGCTTTTTTGATTGACTTAAAGCCAGCATCTATATATGGCTGTAAATGTGCATCACTGAAAAAAACACAGGGTTTTTTTTATGTAAATAAAAGGATTTGAGTTTAATTTTATTCTGTAGTTTTTATACATTTAAAAGAGCTTGCGGAATTTTTACAAGAATATTTAGAAGTTCCTCAGAGACTTAGTTCAAAGATAAGCAAATTTTGACAAGTTCAAAGGATTCTCAATAAAAAATCCATTATATTATTTGAACCTTTTATTTTATATTGAGAATCCTTCATTTAGTTTTAGTAAAATAAATAAAAACATATTGTAGATACATTATACTTAACCACATAAAATATTTTATACTATATTTTTGAATTACTTATGACTTGCTTTGAATATAAATACATTTTGACAAGTTTAAAGGACTCTCTCTCTTTTTATATGAAATGTTCTCTAACTTTTGTAAAATATATAAAAAAAAAAAAACTACAAAAACCATCTTATACACTTGCTTTAAATTCAAATAAAGTTGAATAAGTTTAAAGAGAACTCTCAAGCTATGATCGGTTTCTTATTTATTATTTAATAAAATCAATAAAAATAGATGATACTTTATATCTAACCAAATCACACCAGAACGTGATCCTTTCTATATTTTTTGAATAGTGAACTTTTGATATTTGAAATTCGCTGCACATGTCCATTCCATGGCTCTGAGGGATGTAGTTGGCTGTTGGCTTTGGCTCTTTGGTTTAGTTTGCTTTGAGTTTCATTTGGTTTGGGATTTGGCCGTGGCTGTCGATGTGGATTTGGATGTCGGTCGCAGGATTGTTGAATGTTGGACATTGGACGCTGGACTCGGGACGTTAACGTTGTTGCCCCAACATGCGTAGAGTTGGCCCTGGCAAATTGCAATTGCATTTTACTGGCAAACATTTTTTGCTGCCACTTTTCCATGGATCCCGAACCCCCCACAAATCGCTCAAATCAATTCGTTGCGGTTCGCCTTCGGTTTTATTTCATTGCGATTCGATTCAATTCGATTCGAATCGCTGTGCCTTTGCTGTGGGCTAAAAATAAGCTTCTCTATCGAGCTTTAAACCTAATTAATGTTTCACAAAACTCAAAATTCGATTGGGGAGAATTCGCACGGCCTTGGGGAAATTTTTGTTTTTAGTGCAAAATCTAATCAAAAGCCAAGTAAATTGCCAGGTGCTTCTGTATTATTGGAAATAAAGGAGATGAGAGGTAAAGAAGAAGATCAGAATTACTAAGAAAGTTCCCAAGTGGATAAGTTTGCTTTTATTTATAGTCCAGCAGCTGGCCATTATATTGTAATTCAGTCATTGACTTCTCATAATGCAATATTAAAATATATATAAAAATGCATTTTCAATGGGTAATTATCAAGCCATTTTGATCATTAATGAGTGATGCAATTATTAATATTCAATTAATTGTATTTCCAGCAATTTTGGTATTAATTTTTGACATGAGAAATAATAACACTATAATTATTAAGAGTATTTAATGTATTATTAAATTTAAGAGAAAATTAGAGTTAAAATAGTTTTAAAATTCTTTGGTATCTGCAATGAGCTTTAATAAATATTTCGTTTGAATTTCATTAAATATTTGTTGACCATTTTATACGTTTTTAAAAATTCCCCACACCATCTCCTGAATCCATAAATATAGCAGTTTTAGAATTATTAATTTTTCAAAACATCCATTCAGAACTTTTAAAATTCCAACAGCATTCTATAAGTGTTTCACATAAACCAAAGCAAAATATTATAAAAATAATAATACATGCCTTCAAGAGGATGCCCCTTAGTAAAATCTATGCCGACGAGTTGAATTGATTATGGGTTCGGGCCAGGCCCTTAAAGATGCCAATAACCAGACGAGTGGCATGAGGGAGGGAGGGAGGCTGCTTTCCGTCCGTTCCGAGCAACCTTATCGGGCGGGAACCTCGACCAAGTACTCTCTACTTATGACGTGTAAGCGGCTCGAACAGTTTATGCGATTTGCAGCTTTATTGACGGCACGTGCCGAACCGGCCGAAAAGAGGGATGGTTCCTCCCCCCGGAACGTGTGAAATACTATCCGCCATAATCCGACCCTCTCCTCAGCTCCCTCCCCTGGCCGTTTCCTTGAGAAACTCATTATCAATGAACTCGTCGAGGTTATCGCACTGGAATTCCGCGTCCATCTCATTTTCAGAATTTAGCGACAGCCGCGAGCAATTTAAAAACTGTTTCTAAATTGCCTCGAATTTTCTGGCTCCAGACATCCACTAAGTGACATTTGTTGGCACTTTATGCAGATTTCTGGGTTATTTCTTTTCGCCGTTCTCTCACTCAGGCTTAAGGTCAGCCAAGTGTGTGCGTGTTTGGGTGCCAAATAAAAGTCAATAAAACGGCAGCAAAGCAACTTGATGACCATAAATAATTTTTATGTTCAATGTTTCCTTGGCTGCCAAGCGAACTGCGTCAAATTAACTGCACAAAATGATTTGGCGATAAATAGATAACAAAAAAAGAGAGAATAAAATAAAAGGAAATCCCAAAAATTTATTAAAGCGAAAAACGATGGATGAATTCGAATTGATTCAGAGAAGTAAATATGAATTTATGTACAAATTGTTTAGGCGTAAAATATAAGCTTTATTTAGAAACAGTTTATTAGGAGTTATATGTTAGAATAGATTTTATTTTAATTATATTGCTTACAGGTAGATATGGAAATAAAATCGATTAAACGATTTTTTCAATTATGCGAATCGATTTAATCGAAAAAGTTCCAACACTTCTTTTAAAGCGACATGAAAACGATAAACACAAATCTTTAAATCTTATAATTATTTTTAGACCCAAAATACTTATATTTTTGTATGGAAAGTATTTCTGATTTTAAGCGATTTAAATCGATTTATTTTTTTAAATTTAGAAAAAATTGATTCACTGAAAAATTTCCAGCTCTATTTACAAGGAGTTTGTTACTATTTGTATGTTTTGAGAGATTTTATTATAAAGAGATCTACTTTTCAAAGCTTAAATAGTTAGTTTATTTTTTCCAGCTTATACAAGCTACCTATTGAATTTCCTTTATTAAAAAACTTTATAATACAACCTAACCAATTTATATATTCATTTTCGTTTCGCAACGTTACCCACTTCAACTTAATTAGCACTCCCAGAACATTCCCCGACTTTTGCAGCCGCATAACGAGTTTCCACAAAAATCTTTTAGTTCTTAACTTTGGGCATTCACTCGGAGCAAAATACAAAAAAAAAAAGACGAACAAAAAATAACCAAAACCTCATTCTGGGCACTCTGAACAAATTATAATTCAATTGCACTCAATTTAGTGCCACCCAAAGGGAGAAGGAGGAGGAGCTCAGCTCAGTTGGGGGAGAAACCACTAAAGCCACCAAACAATTTAACCACTCATCCTCACATACTTGGCGTTTCATTTTGCGATTATAATTCCGTATACGGATGGCACAGCGTTAATGAAATAAAATAAAAACATTTAATTTTAATCCTTTTTTGTAATGAGTCATGATGAAGTGGAGCGGGAGAGGGGCTGAGAGTGAGTTCGTTTGGAAATGCTGGCAGGCCAGATGTTTGGTTCCGGATTGCACAAAGTTTGGCCTAAATATGCGATGGCCTCTGGTTGGCAAAAATGTTTTTTTAATTATGCCTATGTATGTGTGTGTTCTGCCTGTGTGTGCGTGCGTTGGTCCTTTCACTTGAAAGGACTCGCCTCTCGGCCTCTTGGTTTTGCGGTTCGGGTCCGTGCTAAATGCGCATATGGCGCGAAATTAATTTTTTTTTTCGCTGGGAAAAATGGAAAGCCGAGAGGGATGGCCATAACTGCTGAGTTGGGAAAAAGGATTATAAACTATGGAGATATCTAGTATTTATAAATTTATATATCTACAGAAATCTCTAGTTTTTAAAATCTTAAAAAAGGTCGTCTAAAAGTATGCAACACAATTTTGTAGGTTCCGAATTCAGTATAAATAAATTATGCGAAAATCTATTAATATTCTTTTATATCTTTATATCTTATCTAAAAATATTACAAGAATTTTTAAAACCTTTAAATATGTGTCTAAAAGTATGCAATAAAGTGCAATACAATTTTTAGCATTCTTTTTAGTGCCTGAAAAATCGTATTCTATGTGGAAAATAATTTTTAACATTTCTATAAACTGTTTATTTGTATTTTACGCTTCTGTGAAGATTTGAAATTTAAAATTTTATGTATTTAAAGTCACAAATGTTGAATATGTAATTGAAATTCATATTAAATAAATACCAAAGCTTGTACAAATTTAATTCAAGATATTTCCTGGCATTTCTGAATACTTTAAGTAGCATCTCAGGTATTTCTTCATAATATTTCCTCCTCACACAAAGTCCAATACACTCATTATTTTACCGAGCTCCGCACACGCGCTACACTCGGCAACCCAACTCAACCTTACATAGTTGAAATAATATGTCATGTGTGCACTTCTCAGTCAACAACAACAACAAAACATACAACAACATCAACAACAAACTCTACAGGAAAACACGCATACCAACATTGTTGTTGTTTTTGTTGCAAGCTTTGTTGCTTTTGCCACTGCAGTGCATTTATTTATGTTAGTTTTTTCCATTATTTTTATGCTCGCCAAAGTTTTGGCTTGAAGTTGGCTTTAAAGATTTTGGCCCGGGTTTTGCCTACTTTCGGGGATCTGTTTTAAATTTATGGGCGTGGAAAGCAGCAGCAGCAGGGGCGGTGAGAGTAAGAGGAGGCGTGTGTTAATGTAATTATGATAAAATGCGTCACCGCAACGAGTTGAATGGGCTTTTCGCCCATTCATTTTCCAGGGGGTGTAGGTAGGGGGGTTGCCCCGGAATTTCCCACCGCTCTTGTTGTTGAACAAATTTGTTGCCAAAAACACGCAGCAACACTTGAGTACACGCGTCGTAGAAAACAATAAATTTATAAACGTTCGTCCTTCCATCCTTTTCGGCTTTTCCTATTCTCTCTCTCTGTGTGTGTGTGCCGCACTTCGTCGGAGTTATGCCAACAATAATGGCGCAAAACGTTCTCTCTGAAGAGGAGAATAGGGAAGGGGGATATGTACGGTAGCATAACCCCATGGAAGAGACCCTGACAAATGGGTGTTTTTCGGGGGCAGAATGGATAGGAAAGATATAGAGAAAAGGAAAGGGCAGGCTCTTCTGTTCTGTTCTGCGTACGTGCTTTGGCGAAGGAGTTTCTAAAGGATTCCGTTTCCCAAGAACCAAGAGAGGTGTTGTGCCTTAGCCTGAAAATTGTGCTTTTTGTTTCAGAAATCTTGGAAGAAGAATAATGAAATATTTTGTATAGCCGGAGTTAGGGTAGGTTTTCTATAAGAAATTTCTGATTAGGTTAAAAAATTAGTATTAAAAAAGGTTTATATTTATTATAAGAAAAAATTAAAGCTTTTGACATAGTTTGTATAAAATCATTGCATACTTTTTGGCTTGCTTGAAGTCCAGTATTTAGTGCGCTAAAATTCATTGCATACTTTTTGGCATGCTTTGATTCTGTTTACTCCTAGAATAGCTTTTTTATCACAAATTTAATTGTGTTTTTCCCTCATCTACTAACTCCCTTTCAGATTAGTAGCTCCCTATTTTGAGTTTTAATTTAAGAGCTTTTTCCTAGAATAAAGATAAACCCTGCCATATGCCAGGGCTTACTAACTATGAGGAATTTTACAATGTTGTGCCAGGCGAAAATCCCCAAAAAATCCAGCTTAGTAATGTCCCCCAAATGCAAGCTCATCCAAACTTCGTTTCTGAAATGTAAACTTTATTTCCTTTTCGCTTCTCTTCTTTTTGCACTTCAAAAAATATATATTTTAGCCCGAAGAAGCGTCACGTCATGTGTTTGTCGGTGTGTGTGTGTGTGTATTTGTATCTGTGTGAGTGCGGTTGAGTATCTGTGTGTGGCGTGTGGTTATTCCCGCTTGCTAAACAATGAAACTTTATTTGCGATATTTCTGCTTACTTCCTGGGTTCCCGTTCCCGTTCCCTGGCTTTGCCTTTGTTTCCCCATTTTGGGTTCTGCCTTTCGCGCTGCTTCTGCTGTTTTGTGTTGTTATTGCATTTTCATTGTTTGTTATTTACTTTGGCACTTTTGCTCTGTTACAATTTTTAGTTGAGCGACCAAGCGACCGACCGACAGACAACAACGACGACGCTGATGAAATTATAATACCCTGCAAGGGTATAAAAACAGGGCCAAAGTGCCGGCGAATCCGCTCACGTTTCAAATAAATTGATTAAATTTCATGACACTTCATCATGCCACAGCAGCAACCAGCAGCAGCCGCCGCCGCCACAGCCGGCAACAACAATCAAATTTCCACGCTTTTCGAGCGGTTTTTTGGAAGCTAGAATTTTTTCCTTTTCCCCCACACAAAGCATACTTATGAGGGTTGAGTGAGGAAAGGGGGGCTAAGAATGGTGCAGGGAGAAAAAAATGTGGTGTGCAATGGGTCATCAGTTTCGAATTTGGCTTGGCTTTTTGAATATTGAATATGGTGGTATTGGAAATGGATGATATGAGCTTGATTACTTTTGAAATAATTGAAGGTTCTGGCCCTAGGGAAGAATATATGAAGTAACACTTTTTATGGTATATTTTTTGGAATTATCTCAGGAGTTTTTGAGTCTAGAACAGTTTCCCAGGAAGAGCACAAACCCGCCATAGTTGTTAAAAATATTTTAATCTGACAATAAACCCCGAACGGAAGATGCAAATTTAACTCAAGTACAACTTAAACTCCTACTTTTTAACTTCGGGAATTTAGGACAGTGCATATAAGGCCTCGCCAACCACATTTTGGTCCTTCGAACCGGACAACAACATGAAGTATTTGGGTCTAAATGGAAAAACAAGATTGGCGTTCTTTTTAATATTTAAAATTTGAGCTGAATTTCCTGCGTGGAACCATTAATTATTTATATCATGCTTTAAGTCATATTTTGAGAATTTTTTATATCTCAACACTTTATCAGGAATGCCAGTTTCTCAGAGGTTTCAAAATTTTAAAAAATATGTTAGCTCAATAAGAAATTGTATTTAAATAAAATTCATAAGGTTTATTAAGATGTTTTAAAACCCTCTTAAATTTGTTTTAACTTATTAATTTAGGTTTAAATATTCAAATAGTAAAAGAAGTCATATCCTTTTTTCTGTCAGTGTCTGCATGCCATGTTCTTTGTGACATGATTATTATTATTATGCAAGCAGGCGTACAAGTGGCGTTTTTGCTTCTCAGACTTAAAAAAAAGACTTTCGTGGGAAACCGCAGCATACTTCCAGGCGCTAATTAACCAACTTGTCCCTGCATCCTGAACTCCACAACCTCCGCCACCCAGCCACCCGCCTCCGCCTCCCCTTGAGTAATGAATATTTGAAAAGCGTTTTTTAATTGAATTTACACTCGCGCCAGTTTTACGTGCTTTTCTTTCCTCCTTCGCCCGTCCAGACACTCGCAACGTTTGTCTTTTGCCTTCTGAAACAACAAAAACCATATGCCAACAAGAAAAGTACATATAAAACGAACGGAAGAGCAAACATATAATCAAATTAAAAAGCCAGCTTCCCTCGCATTCACACATTTACTCCGTATATATTTGATTTAATTACAATTTTTTCTCTTGGCTGCCATTTATTTTTTTCGTTTTCGGTTGGCAAATGAACTGCATAAAACAGAAACCCCAAAAAAGAGCTTAACAAATAAATAAAAATAAATACTCTTGTCGATAGAGAAAAAAAACCGAAGAAGAAGTATTTCTAAATATGTACGAAAGTCTTGTGTTTTGTTGGGTTATTTGAACCTTTTTTGGTGGATCTCAGTGGGCAGCGTTTGCATTTGAACTGTGAAAAGCGAAATGCCAAACAAAGCGGGTCAGCGAAGGCTCGCGCCATTCATCTAAGGTCATTTGTGGCAACGCCTGCTGCTAACGACCGAAATTAATTGCCCGCAAGTATTTTGTTCAAAAAGGGGAAAATTAATTATAAGACTGTGTAAAGAAGCAGTAAAGTTATAACTTTAAAGATACAAGAAAATGGGAAGTAATATGTGGGGAATATTTATTTTAAATCTTTATTTTATCGGGAAAATATTATCAAAGTTCTAGTTTCATTGTAACCCTTCGATTTGTATCAAAACAAAATACATAAAACCCTGAAATTGGATGCTTAGACCCCACAACTGCATTCTCAAACTTTAACTGACGTACTTGCACCATAAACTCGAAACACCATTCAACTTTTGTTATAGCCACTTTCAAATACCAAATCTGCCCACTGGAATTCGCTTGTTCCTGCTTTCTTGCTTCCTTGCCATCCTGCTTTTTCCAGCTGAAACTCTATTCCGTTGACTCCTTCCGCGCGGCGAAAAAAATCTCTTCAAAGTTGGCTTCATTTTGGCACTTGACGCTCACTTCTGGACCGCTTTCGCATTTCTAACATATTTCCACTTTTATTCCGCTGTTAATGTAATTTCATTTTACGCTCTTTCCGCTTTCTTCCTTTCGCGCTGCCCCATGGAATTTTTGTGAAGGACTTTTCATGTGGATAATTAAGCAAAATACCAACAAAAGCAGCCGCCAAAAGGGCACAAAAAAAAGAAGAGCTGAAGCGTAATTTGTTGATGTATGCTGCCACGCCCACATTGGCCTCCGCCTTTTTATATTTTTCGCCCCTTTTCTTTCATATTAAATTGCATTATATTTATTTTGCTCAAAGAACTTTATTTGCGGTTGAGCATCTCGACCCTTTTGGCTTTTCGTTTATTTCTATTTTTGTTTGCCTTTTTTTTTGGAACTCAGATTCGGCAGCTAATTAAATATGAAATAATTTGTTTATGAGAAAATGTTTGCAGGGAAATAAGTCCCTCAAAGGAAAGGAGGTTGTATATTGTCTTGAATAAAAAAAGGTAATTATTAAAGGGAGAAGTATGGAAATTTGTTGAGTATAAATATAGAAAGGCGAATTAATAAAGCTATATTTTTGTAAGAGCAAATAAAACCCATTAAAATCACATTTCCCAAATGTTTCATTCAGTATTTTTTGACTGCCATTAAAGATTTGTCTTTTTCATTGACACTTTTAAAGATACACAAGCGAATTTGTAGGCAATTATTTATGGCCTGTCCCATTTCGGCTTTCATAAATTTCCTTGACAAAAATCTTTCAAATTTGTTCTCTAGAACATTTTGTGAATTTATCTGGAATAAGCATTTAGTCGGTTTAAAAATAGTTCGTTTAAAAATACATTATTCTTTAATGCTCCGTATGTCACACATAAGTATTTTTGGCCATTTTGTCATCTTGATTTCTTTGGTTTTGTCAAACTGAAAATATAAAAGAAGCAATATACGATGGATGGCGTGCATTAAATTGGCTCTCGACACAAGGATGGCTCGTTTAGGCCAACAAATTGCAGTTTCTCTGGATGGTTAATTGAAAGTCCAGCTCTTGTAGCTTTAAATCTTTTTTATTTGTATTTTTTTTCTAGTTTGAAGAGGTCAAGGGAAGTCGAAATCGTGGAGAGAGAGAGCCAGAACTGCATTCAATTGCGCCAGCTGCCACATCCTGCCGCACGGCCAGGATATGGAGTTTGGCTCTGGCCGACTGCAATCGACAAAATGTGCTTCAATAGTTTTCTAATGGACTTCATCCGCCATTTAATGCACACACACACCACACACGCTCTGCTTTCCGTCCACGTCGGCCGCCATGGCAATTGAGGTCCGAAAAAGGCGAGCACGTTGGCAGCTTGCAAAGATTAATGATCAGTGCAGGCGCAGGACATGGCAGGATACGCCCAGCACAGACTCGTGCTTCCATATATATGCGATAATATGCGATTTGGAGCCTCGCTTCCGAGGCGTATCAATAAAAATCCAACCTTCTGCTGAACCACTTCAGCCCCACAGATGCTCCGCCGGCTGCTGCTATTGACAGAGCCATCGAGCGGCGACAGGAGGAGGACGTTCAGCAGGATTCACGTTCACACACACACACACTCGACTAGAATCCTTTCGCAGCACAGCATTTGCCATGCATGAAGTTATTTAATAAAAATTGAATGGCTTTCCCTCCATCTCCCAGGAAACTCTCGCTCCCTCTCTCAGTGTTTGTGTTTGGTTATCGATATGAGCAGTCGGCAGTCAGCAGCCAATCGCCGTGGCACAATGAACTCCTTTCTCCTTATTTGGAGACTATTAAAATCAATGCCCTGGCGAACAAAACAGGCAAAAGAGGTGAATTGATGCTGCAATGCGAGAAAATCCGAAAGGATATTTCAAGATCTTACAACGAGAGTTGACAGGTAATTTAATAAAATGAAAGTCGAGTACTTGCAAGAGCACTTTGTGTAGTGAAGGATCTCTTGAGAGTAAATTAAAAGGGAAGGGTAATTATTCTTCAAGGATCTTGGAAGCTAAAAGGATGAGTTTTACAAATGGTAACTAAATTAAATGAGATGGTTAAGTCCCTTGTACGGTTTGATAAAAAGTTACCCTAGTTTAGGTCTTAAAATTTTTTAGATTTCTTTATTTTATAGCTTTTCTGGCTTTTAAGTATCTTTTGTTCTCTCAGTTAAATAAGAAACTCCAAGCTCCTGCCTTGGGAAATTGAAAACTAAAATTTCTTTTCATTTCAACCTCAAAACAAAGAATTTATTGTATTGTAATTTTACACCATCGTTAAGCCATTAAATGAGCCGTCAGCCTAGACAACTCCCCAACCAATCGCTGTAATACTAGTAAAAGTTTGCCATGAATTCATGGACTCAACGCCCAATATTTCCACCTGATGGATCCATATCCTTTGGGGGAATAGAAACAGGCACAGCTGGCTGGCTGGCTGCCTCACTGCAGCTGCTTTTCCCTTTTCCCTCTTTTCCCCTCTTTTCTTCTGACTCCCTCATTCGGGAAACGAGGAATTCAATTCGTGACGTGAAATGTAATATTCATTAAAATTATAATGCGCACACGTTAGTTTACAGCGGGACGGGACGAAACGAGGCTCGGCTCTCTAGTTGTGGCCCCCAGGATGGAATTCCCAAAAGCGCGACAGGATGTGCACTGATGTGAGTGGATTTTCCGCATATTCCGCCAATGCAGCCACATTTTAGTACTAAATCCGCTCAGTGCAGTTTGGCAAATTGTGCAGCCGCCGCTGCTAACTTTTGTGCCTATGAGGGAGGAGCCTGGTTCGCTGCCAGCCAGGATCCTCACCCTCGCACAAGTGTCTGTAGTAATTGCCGCCGTGCCGTTGATTACACTTCAGCATGCGCATATACATAGCTCCCTCTACATAAACTTTACACACACCCATCCATACCCGCACCCACACACACACCCACTCCCACTTCCACCCCATTTTCATGGTGGTGGCACTCGCCCGCTGGGCTTTTAACTGCGCTAGTTTCAGCCATAAACTCGAGCTCCAGAACTGTGGAACTGCAGGCTGCATCTGGAGCTGGAGCTGAATCCGAGCAGAAGCTGGGCCAGGCACATGATTGCCAGCCGACAAAGTTGCCGTTAACGTTTTCTTTTATCGAGTTCATTAAGGGGAAACTAGCTGGTGGGTTCATTAAAAAGTGAATCAGTATCTGTTTTTAGTTTTTTTAATTGTTTAAAGGTAAGGTTTGTGGAAATAAAAGCAAAGTATTAACAAGTCTTCACAAGAAGTTAATAAATAATATGTTTTCATAAGGTATAGCTTTGTTAAAATGCCTCAAAGTGATCCTTAATGAAAACCTTATTATAAAGACACTTTTTTTTAATTAATATAAAATCAAAATCAGTATTATAATGTTCTAAATTTTAAACCCCATCTAAATATATATCAAAAACTAAAGCTCCAACTTTTCCCCAACATCAACTGCGACACATTGGTCACCTTTTCGCATATATGCATATATATGGATATGTGCAGCTGGTTGTGTCCCTCTTTAGTTCGAGAGCTGCGAGTCCCGAGCTAAACGTCTCCTTTTCCACATGCTTTTCCCGTTTTCCCCTCCCATCCCCGCATTTTCCACATCGTTTTTGGCTCTTCCTGTGAGCTGTGGCAACAGCTATATTTGAATATTTAATTTTTTAGCGAGCTGGGAACATTTCGCACTTTGAAACCTGACGCTAAACGATGCCAGACCTATCGTCTTTCCCCCTTTGGGTCTGGGTGTGGGTGTGTGTGGGCTTTTGGCAAGGCAAACAAAATGTTTTCCACACCAAATGATGGCTCTCATTGATTGCGAGTTCAATGCTCGCTTTGAGGACACACCACAGTCCACAATCGTCAAAAGTTCCATAATTAATATAATTTGGACACGAGTCAAGTTTTGATGGGTCCCGGCGACCACGCCCCTTTTTTTTACCCACAAAAAACTGTCCATTTTTCACCTGTCATCTTTATTAATTAAAAGAATTCCGCTTTAATAAATTCAACTTTGACAGCAGGCGAATGGCAGAAGGTGCCAGGCAAATTAATGAATGAATTGTGTGAATGAAAGAAAGGACGGAACGGTTGAATGTCCGACTGAATGTCTGAATGCACGAAGCTCAAGTTTAAGCCTTTACCCAGTTAACTGGGCAATAATTTAAAAGGTCTTTCAATATTTAATTGACTTGGGTGTAAGGGAATCCACGGACAATACCTTTTGACGAAACGAAGTGGCAGTGAATGCAGAAAAGGATTGTCGTTCGTAGTAATCGCTTTGCGTAATCGGTTTGCTTTACGAGGAGAAATACTATATATTGAGTTATTTTTGGGGTTGTTATAAAAGGATATTTTTGTTGAGCTACTTTTAAAACACTACTTAATTTTAAACCCCCAATTATGTATTTTATTTCTCTTGTTTAAAGTTAATTAATTGGTTGCTTCATATAATAGCATACTTTTAGGCATCTTGTTAAACGATTTCACTTCTCATGAAATTCCATTAATTTCTGACACATCTGTCATTTAGAGTATTTATCTAAAAATGTGTCCCGTTTTTCCCATTTCACATTTTCATACTAGATGCAGTTTTTGGAGAATTTTTCGCAGGGAAATTCCATTAATCCGTTTGACATTTCGCCGTTGCGTTGAAGCGACCCAGTTTGACATCAACTTGCAGTGCAAAAATCTCGAAACTTTTTCTCTTTTTTCTCCTCCTATTTTCAGTTTCACGAAATAACCGAAAAGAGCACGTTGAAGGAGAGGAGAAAAGGAGCGAGTTGGGTGAAGAGGTTTTGGTCGGGAGGGCGGACGAAAGTAGCAAAAAAGTACGCGCCAAACTGTATGACATTATGGCCATTGCCAGGAGTTGTTGTTTTTGTTTTTGGTTTTTGTAGTTGGCCCACGCGCTCTACGTGCAATGTCACCCATAATGTCACCCACATGTAGTATAGAAAGCACTGTGAGAAAAGGGATACAGAATGGAAATTAAATTCCTTTATTGCACGCCTTTGAAATCCATTAAAATTCAATCTAAAACTGTGCTTTTGTACATTTAAGTTCAGATTTCGCATTTTTTAGCAAATTTATTTAAAACAAGAAAGGAAGCTAACTTCGGCACGCCGAAGTTTGTATACCCTTGCAGATTCCAATTGCATCAATTCTAATCTATCCCAAAATANGTTGAAAACTGACAAAGTTATAATTCTTTTTTCTTCAAATTTCCCGATCATTCCTATGGCAGCTATATGATATAGTCATCCGATTTTAATGAAATTAATTTCTAAAATCTGAAATAATATATAAAGCTCATAACCGAGAGTTGGTCAAGATATGTTAAAAAACAGTGAAATTAAAATTTTTTTTCTAAAAATTCACGGATCGTTTGTATGGCAGCTATATGATATAGTCGTCCGATCTGGCCCGTTCCGACTTATGTCCGAGTGAGAGTATATAGAAGACTATCTGCAAAGTTTCATTCAGATAGCTTCAAAACTGAGGGACTAGTTTGCGTAGAAACGGACGGACAGACGGACAGACGGACAGACGGACAGACGGACAGACGGACATGGCTAGATCGACTCG
The DNA here is from genome assembly GCA_008042575.1 of Drosophila watanabei. Classification (NCBI taxonomy): domain Eukaryota; kingdom Metazoa; phylum Arthropoda; class Insecta; order Diptera; family Drosophilidae; genus Drosophila; species Drosophila watanabei. The sequence continues at coordinate 20,021 of VNJS01014990.1, forward strand.
GCTGTTGATGCTGATCAAGAATATGTATACTTTATAGGGTCGGAGATGACTCCTTCACTGCGTTGCAAACTTCTGACTGAAATTATAATACCCTGC
>VNJS01014995.1:0-21293 GCA_008042575.1 Drosophila watanabei
AGTGTTTAAGCTGTTAAATTATTTGTCTTAGGAGCCAAATAAGGTCGGCAATTGCTTATTTAATTCATTTATTTACATGAAGAGGCTGCCAGCTTGCATGCAGTTTAATTTCCAGTGGTCTCAATTAAATTTAAACAGCTATTTTATCATTTACTTTATAAAATTAGCTAGATTTATTAAATAAAACATTATTGAACCTTCATTGTATAATATTTTTGCAAAGGTTTGTATTTAATAAGTATTTATAGCTGAGTGTTTCTTAACGACTTGTTCCGCCAACTGTCTGGCAACCTTAGCAACCAAATCGAAATGCCTTGTTGCCGACGGCAAAATTTGTGTTGTCAAATCTGAGGTGGGGTCGGAAATAAATTTTTTATAAAATAACTACGTGCCAGAATGATCTTGTGGTGGTGTGGAATAAACATCAATAGATCACTAAGTATACTATTTTTTTCCCTTAGCAAATAACATCTGATTTGATAAGAAAAAAGGCATTCACTTTTCATTTCGGCCAGATAAAGGTGCCCGTTTTGCAAATCGAAACCGGCTTACGATTTCGAGAACCGAAGCACCGATTCCCGTTTTCAAAATCGAAATCGCAAGAGCTTTTCGATTTCGAGAACCGGAGCAGACCTGATAATCTATCAATATATAATATAATATCAGTTACTTTCCTTTATTTTTTATAGTCAATTTTTTTTTTAAGTTTTTACATGTAAAGTCAAATTAAATTTTCCTCCACATTTAACGACCGTTTTTATGGCAGCTTTATAATATAGTAGTCCGATTTTTCCGAAAATCTGAAACAATATATAAAGCTCATAACCGAGATTAGATCGAAATATGTAAAAAAAAAACAGTGAAGTTATCATTTTTGTCATGTGTGAACAACTATATCATTCAATCGATATATATATATATATATATATATATAATGAAATATAGCCGCCTGAAAATGTAAGGTGAGCTCCGCGGGCAAAGTGCCGCGTTTGCAGTTCCCACAGGGAAATACATGGCCACTGCGTTGATCTTTTTATATATAAGAAATTCAATGTTAACTTTAAGTAGGAAATGAAATAAATTAAATCAGTTTATATATAAAAGATATAATTAATTTAATATTTATTTTTATTTATTTATACAATTATTGGCCTTTCTAACGCTACAAGAATAGAACTTATAAAATAGTGCGCTAATCACATTGAGTCGTATTCTTAATCTAAAAATGTTATTTTATTATTATTAATATATATTTTTGTATTTAATTTAACTTAATCCTAAGTCCATGTTAATTTACTTTAGTTGATGAGTCTATTTTAATTTGTGAGAGCACATTTTCTTTGAGTTGCGTAGCATTGCTAATGTTTTTAACATGATTCGGAAGCTGATTCCATAATCTTATAGCATTTATGAAAAATTGTCTTTCGGAAGTCAGTGATCTGGGTCTTATGCATATAAGATTATTTACTCTTCTAGAGGCAGTACATGTCAATTTTTCAAATAAATATGCAGGTTCTTTTTTATAAATTAATTTTTGAAGAAATGTCAGTATTCTCATCTTTATCCATCCGTTAAGTTCTATGTCATAAATTTTATAGGCATAACCGGACACATGTTCCGTCCGTTGCAGATTAAATATATATCGTGCAATGCAATTAAAAACCATCTTTAATTTATTTTGGCTGGTCGAATCACAATTTAAAAAAACTTCTAGACCATAAAATAGAGAAGGGATTAAGCATATTTTTGCTATTAGCATACGAATATTTTTGGGTAAACCTCCCTTAGTCACAGACAGTGCTCTCAGCATTCCATATAATTTCCCCACTGCCTTTGCGATGTGATCATTAAAGGTAAGAGTCCTGTTGAATGTAAATTAAAGATTCACTGCTTTTTCAACATACTCTAGTGGAATGTTGTTAATAAAAAGTGGTTCGATATTACTGTTACAAACATCTATACATCCACTTATTGCATTTAAAGGACGACTCACATGCATTTGTACATCATCGGCATATAAATGGACATTCCAATCAGATAACACAGATTGAAGGTCATTAGCATACAGTATAAATAACAATGGACCGAGCACTGAACCTTGGGGGACACCACGAGTAACATTTTCAAATTCCGACGACACATTTGACAGAACAATAGATTGACGACGATTACGTACGTACGAAGACACAAGCTTAACAGAAGTTTTTTGAAAATTGGAACATATTTCTTAGTTTTGCAGATAGAATATTATGGTTAACCGTGTCAAAAGCCTTGCTAAAGTCCAATAAAACTAAAAATGTAACCTTGTTATCGTCAATTTGTTTCCTTATATCGTCAGTAATTTTTAAAATTTCTGTGGTACAGCTTCGATTTTTTCTAAATTCAGATTGATTATTACTCAGCATTTCATTGCCACTGAGAAATTGATTTATCTGATTTGTCATTATATTTTCTGATATTTTAGAAAGGTACGGCAGGATTAATATAGGTCTACAGTCACTGTTAGATTTAGGAATTGGAATTCCAGCAGTCTGGAAATGTCGAGGTAGTTAATACTGTATTTAATATATGTGTTAATGAAGGCAGAATCTTTGGTAATATTATTTTTATTAATTTCGGATTAATGTCGTCAGGTCCAGTCGCATCACTCTTAATATTAAGTATAGTCTGTAGTATATCACACGTAAACCTAAACCTATTATCACAGACGATTTTAGGTGTAAGTTCTCCCCTTGAGTATTGGTTATCAAAAACTTCAGGTACTGAGCATTTTATAAATTGTTTATTTAGTTCATTAACATCTATGTCCTGTTCCACTCGGCCTTTAAATTTCCCTATTCCCAAACTTTTTATTGTTTTCCATGTTTCCTGAGTGGAGTACGTACTATTAAACTTACGAGAATAGTATCTGGTTTTTGCATTGTCAATGAGCTTAGTCACTGATCGTCTTAGCAAACTAAATTTTGTATATTCTTGAGATGCCCTGTACCTCTTCCACTTTTTGTAGGCTTCGTCACGTTCGTAGTTGCAGTCCGAATGCCATTATGAAACCATGGTTTCTCAGAAGCGAGAATTCTTTTATTACGAACTGGAACGCAGCTGTTATCAAATTCTGTAAGTGCTTTACTTTACCAATTACAGCAATTAAATTCTACATTCATATGCTCATTATTTATACTTCTTAAGTCCCTAAAAACTATAGTATGGTCATGATATATTAGGTCAATTGCATGTGTCAGAAAGATGAGGTCACATTTTGAAAAGGACGGCACAATAAGTTGGCCATATAAAACTACTCTGTCAGTATTAGTCACAAAGAACACATCTAGTAATAAGCTCCGAGTGTTGCAAAAATGCGTAGGGTAAGAAATGTTTACTGCATTTAAACCTAGCGAATCCAAATTATTAGTAAGGTGTGATTCTCTTATTTTTCTTGTTAGGCATTGAGCATTTATATGACAAATTTTTAGACCAGATCTCTGCTTGCCGAGAATGCACAACACCGCACGGCTATTTAATCTATTTTGATTTATGTTGTCCTCCATGCAATCAAAAAAAATTTTAAATTATTAGCTCCGCACGCATTTTAACAATTATTATATGATATGTAAAGACCTTCACAATAAATATAAACATCCTAATATAGCGACTGATTTTAATTACTGCTAAATTTATTATATATAAAATGCATTTGAATTTAAAATTTTGGTTAGGCGCGAAAATAACTATTTTGTAAAGCGCCAACACTCGAAGCTTCTAAAGTAAGGGACTCGTTACCGAGGCCCATCTCCAGATGATCCAAGTCGCCAAAACTTTGCAAGCACCTAATATCCGCTCCTTCTCCTTCCTTCACAAATAGTTTCCCCAAGTGAAAACAGCTGATAAGCGCTTTATCCGTTTACGATGAATTCTTCGTTTGAACATCTCATATTTTGGTTTCGTCAGCTGCTCGTTGATATAGATAAACGCCGGCGAGTCTAGGCCTATGAGCTTTAAGCTTAGTTGCGTTTTATTTCGCCAGTATGCAGCCGCCGCATGTTAAAGTATGGCTTTATCGCTTACGTGATCCAGTTGTATTATTATAATTGGATAAATTATCGATTGTTGTGGGAGTTTTGGACGCATTCGAAATATGCTACGGATTTTAGGCGGAGGAGTCAATTCGAGTGAGAAGCAGAGTGCGTGGAAAAGTGCCCTCAAGTTCTCCCCCTCTATCTCTGGGACTCCATGCCAGCGCAAGTCGCATGCGATTTCTGCCTCAGTCTGCGCATTGCAAGTTGCCACCAGCCCGGCCTCGAGTTCCTCGACGCGCTTATCAGTTTGATTGTTCTCAAGCTTCTTCTCCAGTTCCGAGACCCGCTGCCTCAACGCTCCCATCTCCCTCACCTCGTTCTGAAGTTTGGTCACCAGTTGGCATAGCTGTTCATTTTTTTCGGTTATCGGTTTTATTAACAATACGTATTTTCATTTGGTCCTTCAAGCCGATTATGAACCAGCGACCTATGAATACTAAGGCTGTTAAAATAAAAATCTCTTGTTTCCCCCCACCCGTGGTAAGGAACAGAGAATAAAGCTATAAAAACAAAAATGTATTCTAAAACAGGGATGCCCAAACGCCAGAAACGCAAAACCTTGCCTATTAGGAAAAATAAGATTCATTTCCTCTGGCAAAATGTTGCCGATCTTAAAACGAAAGTAGGAGCATGTAGCCTAGATTTCGAGTCAGCCCTCAACGAGTTGGAATTTGATATCCAAAATATCTCATCTGAAATAAACGAACAGATGAAAGAGAAAGGCAAGGTAAACTTGGAGGGTATGTGTAAAATTACATGGTGCTCATGAAATTCAATACGCAGACTCATATGAAAAAGACCAAGGACATCCAGAAACTATCGGATGTTATAAATTTTTTGGAGCAGCGACTGAGTTTGACTAGCTCCGTTTAGGAGAAAAAACCTGATCATAAAAATACAAATCTTTAAAAAAATGTTTAAACTTATGAAAATTTTATTTTCTCAAATAAAAATATTTATTTATTTGAAAAGTGTCCAATCTGCAAAATGGTCAATGTCGCAAATTTAAATGGATGAGTCCCACCGGGCGATTAGAAAACGCACAAAAAGTACAACTATGTACAAAATGCCTTAAACATTTTGGAGTCATAAGATGTACAAGCGAATATTTATGTTCGTATTATAACAAAGGGCATCATACCAAGTTGCATTTCAATTCTCAAATAAAAAAGAAAAAGTTAACACCTGCGTCACTTAAACTCAATCATTGCTTGCAACAGCTAGAATTAAGGTAAAATCGGCGATTTTAAAAATTTAAGAGCTGAGATTGATAGAGGGTCACAAAGTACCATAATATCAGAGGAGGCAGCACAGATTCTAAAGCTGCCAAAAAATTAAATCAACAAACTAAAATTAGTGGCATTTCGGCTATAGATACATGTGTGTCAAAATATATAAAAAATAAATAATTGCCACTTCTATTGCTTTCCAAAATTTCAAGAAAGTTTGGCAGAAAATTACGAAAAATCATTGTTTGGGAACGAGACGCCCTTTTTTGGTTTTCACCCTTTTGTTTTGATTGCTGCTTCTCTTCAGTCCAGTACTTTTCCATGCAGTTCTAACTCCTAACTGTAACTTGTTTACATCTTTGACAAGCATGATCAAAAAACGTGTTCGCGGCCCAAGCTTAGTTTAGTCACATTTTTGCTCCCAACGCAATCGTACGCAGCGCGGTCGACAATATTAAATATCGAGTCTTCAGAAATAAGCAATAAAAATATTAAACAGTAACACTAGGCAGTTTCATTTATAAACATTCTAAAATTTGTTCCTTTGAGCCGGATACGCCGGAACTGTTTATTTTGAGGTTTTCTTGTCAACGGTGATCTATAGATTCCAATATCGTATAGAATCGTTATCTTTCTCGATCGCCATGCGGAGTGTGATTTAACGAGGCTTCTTCAAAAGCCAAATCACTCGTGCGCATAATAATGCCTTACAATTTGTTGATGAAATACAATCAGTCGACACAATAATGGTGCGTTTGTCGCAAATTCAGGACAATTATTTGCGGTTTGTGCGACTTTCGGAAGAGCTGTACGCCTTCCAATCGGAGTCGGATTGGAAAAATCCGGACGACGATTTTGATACCTATGAGGAAAAACACTACGCTACACACGCCATTCTAACCAACACTCTGGAGGAGTTACGGCGTTATCATACGTCTAACAGTAGTTCGGCCACTGTTTAAGCAGCAGATGCGCCCCAGAGAAGCCATGTGGACTTCCAGTTCGAGCGAATCAAACTGCCAACCTTTTTTGGGAATTATGAAGATTGGAAACATTTTTCGATTGCCTCAAATCCAAGCCTGACGGATTGCCAACCTGTCCAGTGACGCGCTCATATTAGTTAAACATATTCCGGTGACAAATGAAAACTATCGTGAAGCATGGCTAGTTCAGCGGTACAATAAAGAATCGCTAATTATTCGATCTAATATCAGCACTGTGCGTTATTTATGGAGCAGATGAAGTTATTCGTAGGTTGCGAGCCCTAAACTGCGAAGAGCGGGAGACCTGGATACCTAATATTATTGTCAAAATTGAAGCTTGGGCGCAGTGCGCAGACTCAGAGGAAAAGGTGTGACCATCAACCAATATATCAAATTTCTCACCTCTGGCTGCGACACTTTGGAGGCTTTTCAATTAGCACGACCGACCCAAGCTTGACGCGCAGCTACCACACATCACGCAGATACGCATCCTAGAAGAGAAAAAGCCAAGTGTACATCCCGCCAGCAAGGTCATCAACTGTTTAAGTGCCCTGAATTCATCGCTCTCGCCGGGAGTTTCTCAAGACAAGGAAGCTTTGTTTCAATTGCCTCAGCCCCAATCATATGGTGGGCAACTGTACATCGAGACATACTTGTCGGATCTGTCGCCGCAAGCATCACACCCTAGTTTACAGCTCGGCACAGCCAACTCAAAGTGGTAACTACTTGGAGATAACTACTACGGACAGCCGCGATCGTCCATCAACCTCACAAGCGGCGTGTACAATCGGCATAAAATCAACCGCTTGGTCGAGAAGTTCATTATTTGGGGAGTGTGTCTCCAACGGAAACCAACTTCACGCATCGTACCACAGCTGCAGGCTCGCAGACTCTGTTGCCAACCATCCTTGCAGACGTCGTCGACGTCTGGGGTAACATTGCAACCTGCAGCCTGCACTTGGACACTGGATCCACGATAACCTTGGCGTGGGAATCATTAGTCCAGCGAATAGGTGTGCGTCGAACGCACGCACGGATTTCTGTTCTCAGTCTCGCAGCCAACAGCGCGGGCGTTACCCGAGGACGCGCACATATAAAGCTGCGCTCTCGTCATTCGAGTCAAACCATCGAATTGGTCTCGTTTATTCTCAACTCGCTGACATCCTTCGTTCCGGCCCAGGGTATAGACACCTCATCTTCTACGTAGAAGCAAATCTGCGAGCTTCCTTTGGCAGATCCAACATTCTGCACGCCAGGATCCATCGATGTCATCGTTAGATCAGATCAACACTGGTCTCTATATACTGGAGAACGAAAATGCTTTGGTAACGACTTTCCTATCGCTCTAAATACTGTTTTTGGTTGGATTATTGCAGGCTCTTACAATGCTTGCGATGATCACCCGACTTTAGCCGTTACTCATCACGCGGTCCTAGATACAATGGTTCGTTCGTTCATTGAGATGGACAGTCTGCAGCCCAGCGAGGCTCTTTTGGACGCCAACGATCCCACAGAGCGTCATTTTGCTGCTACCCACACGCGCTTGAATAACGGGGTCTACGTCGTCAAGTACCCCCTCAAGGATGAGTCTCCGCCTATTGATTCAACTCTACCGCAGGCCATCAATCGCTTTCTCTTACTGGAACGCAAATTTCGTCGATCTCCGGAATTGAAGAAGCAGTACGAAGCTTTTCTGGACGACTACTGGCGACGTGGTCATATGGAACAGCTGACATTGACTCAAACTGACGAGTCCCCAGAAACCTGCTTCTACTTGCCGCACCACGCTGTCATCAAACTGGACAGTTTGATTACAAAATGTCGCGTAGTTTTCGATGGATCGGAGAAGGACAGCTCTGGAGTGTCCCTTACCGATCGACTTCAAATTGGTCCACCAATCCAACAAGATCTTCTCGGCGTTTGTTTGCGCTTCCGGCAGTATCAATATGTAATATGCGCGGACAACGAGAAGATGTTCCGGGGACTTCAAGTCTTCAAGCCGCACACCAATTATCAGCGTATTATTTTGCCGCAAGAACGAGAATGAACCACTGCTTCAATTTCGGCTGTTGACGGTTACCTATGGATTGGCACTGTCCCCATTTCTAGCTGTTCGAGTTCTCAAGCAACTAGCCAACGATCACCGTCAAGAGTTCCCCGCAGCAGCTCACGCACTCCTCCACGATGCCTATGTGGATTACATTCCAACGGGGTGCAACTCAATCGATGAACTTATGACTCTGAAAGACGAGCTTATTGGACTTTTGGATAAGGCGCAATTTAAACTACGGAAATGGAGCTTAAACTGTTGGAGCCTTCTAAAATCATTGCCAGGAGAAGACAGATGTTTCGAACCTATACAGCTTCTCAACAAATCTGCCACGAATTCACCAATTCAAATTCTTGGCATCCAATGGAATCCCGCACAAGATGTCCTATATCTCAATCTCAAAGAATTCGATTTGACTATTTCTTCGACGAAAAGGCAACTCTTGTCGCAGCTATCAAGAATCTATGACCCGCTTGGACTGGTAGCGCCGGTCACTGTTCTTCTCAAGTTAATCCTCCAAGAAAGCTGGACAAGTGTTCTGCAATGGGATGACCCAATTCCGGAAACGTTACTCTCGCGCTGGAAGGCCTTGGTGGAGGATTTGCCAACCCTTACGCAATGTCAAGTGCCACGATATATTGCGTCACCTTTCCGAGACGTTCAACTACACGGATTCGCCGACGCATATACGCACGCCTATGGTGCGGTCGTCTACGCTCGAGTTGCAGTTGGATGTAGTTTCCAATTAACCCTTGTAGCTGCCAAAACCCGGGTAGCCCCGATCAAGCCAGTCTCGATCCCACGTTTGAAACTGAATGCTGCGTTACTTCTTCTCGATTGCTGAAGATTGCAACATCATCACCAACGGTTTCTATTTTCAGCACGCTCTGCTGGAAAGATTCAGAAATTGTGCTACACATACGTCTGCAACCGAACGGCTGATATCCTGAACGACTTTTTCCGCAGCTGCTCGAATCATGTCCGCACGGAGGACAACCCTGCCGACTGCGCTTCTCGAGGACTTCAACCGTCAAAGCTTCTGGACTGTGGTGGAAGGGTCCGTCCTGGCTGGCCACCACCTTCTACAAGCAGGTTTAGCGTATCGTCAAATCTAGATTTCAACACCGTAGAGCGAATTATTAAGCCCACAACTCTGCATAACTTTCCTGATGAAAGTATCAAAGAGTTACTAATTAACAAATTTTCAACCTGATCGCCTCTGATAAAAGTATCTAGCTATTGCTATCGCTTTATTAAAGCTCTTCGATCTAATCATAGGAATCCGGCACCATTCCTTACTTCCGTAGAGCTGCAAATTCTTTGCCAGAGAATATGCGCAGCTAGAGAATCGACGCCCGCTTAATGCCAAATCGCATTTAACCCAGTTCGCCCCATTTCTAGACGATCATGGACTTATGCGAGTCGGTGGAAGAATCGAGCAGTCTACAATCAACTACAACGCCAAGCATCCAATCCTACTACCAAAGGATTCACCTCTAGTTGGACCCCTGGTTCAACATTTCCACGTTTCCAACCTACACACTGGAGTCGATGCAACGTTCACCAATCTTCCTCAACAGTTCTGGATTCTAGGAGTCAGGAATTTCGTCCAAAAGGCAGTTTTCCAATGCAAACGCTGCTTTCTTCAACGCAAGAGCACCAGTGACCAGATCATGGGAGATTTAACCATACATACATACATACAGGACTGGATTACGCTGGCCCGATCGCCATCAAGGAATCAAAGGGACGAACGCCGCGGATCGGAAAGGCATGGTTTTCAATTTTCGTCTGCCTAACTACGAAGGCAGTCCACATCGAGGTTGTCAGTGATCTGATCACAAAGGCTTTTATCGCAGCAACGATTCATTGCACGCCGAGCGAAGCCCACTGATCTTTAATCGGACAACGGAACCACATTTCATGGCGGGAAGCAAACTCTGGATGACATGAGACGCCTAGCCATCGAACAAGCCAAAGATTTTTCACAAACGAAGGGATTTTATGGCACTTCATACCAACTTCTGCCCATCATTTTGGCGGAATGTGGGAAGCCGAAGTTCGCTCGATCAAACTACATATGCGACGGATACTTGGATCCAAGGCTCTAACATTTGAGGAACTTTCGACTGTTTTAACCCAAATAGAAGCCATCCTCAATTCTCGTCCACTGTGTCCAAATGGGGATAATTCGTTCGACCCGCTGACACCTGCTCATTTCCTGACTGGAGCTCCATATACTGCCCTGCCTGAACTCTGCCGTCTTGACATGCAAATCAATCGACTGGAGAGATGGAATCAGCTGCAAGCCATGGTCCAAGGATTTTGGAAACGATGGCATGTGGAACACTTGACATCGCTTCACGAACGTGTGAAATGGCATCTGGAAACTGAGAATTTGAAGATCGAAACACTGGTAGTACTTAAGGAGCCTAATCTACCACCCTCTAAGTGGATTCTTGGACGCATCAGCGAGGTGCACGCAGGATTAGATGACAAGGTCCGGGTCGTAACAGTAAAGACGGCCCATGGATCATACAAACGCCCAATTACCAAGACCGCTGTACTGCCTTTATGCTGAACGACCGTTCAGGGGGGCCGGTATGTTTGGGAACGAGACGCCCTTTATAGGTTTTCACCCTTTTGTTTTGATTGCCGCTTCTCTTCAGCCTCTTCAGCGGCCGCGGCGCGAGCATCGCTTCGCTGCACCTGCATGCGAGCTTTAGCCCAGTACTTTTCCATGCAGTTCTAACCCTAACTGTAACTTTTTTACATCTTTGACAAGCATAATCAAAAGACGTGTTCGCGGCCAAAGCTTAGTTTAGTCGCGTTTTTGCTCCCAACGCAATATTAAATATTGAGTGTTCAGAAATAAGCGATAAAAATATTGAACAGTAACACTAGGCGGTTTCATGTATAAACAATCATAAAGGTAAAAGTTGCGATTGCAAAATATCGCGTAAAGACAAGGGCTAAGTCTAATTTTTATCCTCTGGCAGAACCTCACTGTGGAGGTATCAGAGAAAATGAAGATATTAGAAATTTGTATGTTTTCAGTTATAATTTGTTCTGCTAGTAATATTATAATACACGCAAAATTGTTTAATTAAAATTTCCGAGTATTTCGGGTAAAATGTTTAAATAGATTGACCGTAAAATATATAAATTCGATTTAGGTCTATGGAATGGAAAATAATAAGTTTTATTATCAGCTGTACAGACATTAATAAATGAATTAAATTAGTTAAACGAAAGCCATGTTGATTTAAAAGGTTTTAATGTCCATCATATATCTGGCCATACCTCTTTAATTATATGTATAATTATAAATCTTGATTAGATATGCTTTACGTAAGTGTAGCTTAAGCAGCCACAAGCCATAACTTTTGAAGGCCATTTACAAAATGTTTAACGGTAAAATCAAGTGAAGAAATATTGTACTTTGCATTGTATTCTTTTTACAAAATATTGAAACTCAATTATTAACTTGTTGCCGCCTGAAAATGTAAGGTGAGCTCCGCGGACAAAGTGCCGCGTTTGCAGTTCCCACAGGGAAATACATGGCCACTGCGATGGTCTTTATATATGCCTTGCAAGGCATTATAATTTTAGTAAGAAGTTTGCAACGCAGTGAAAGAGGCATTTCCGACCCTATAAATTATATAAAATCATGATCAGCATCAACAGCCGACTCGGTCCTGCCATGTTTGTCTGTCCGACTATACACAAACTAGTCCCTCAGTTTTTAAGCTACCGGTCAACTATATAATATAGCTGCCAAAAAATGATCCCTAAATTTGTAGAGAAAAATTATTACTTCACTGTTTTTTTAACATAAATTTATCTACTCTCGGTTATAAGCTTTTTATGGTGTTTCAGAATCTGGATTTAATTGTTTAACAATCTTACTACTTTATCATATAGCTGCCATAGAAACAATTGAGAATTTTTTTTTTTAATTATAACTTTGTCAGTTTTAACCATATTTGTTTCTACTTTGAGATACAAGCATTTTATATTATTTTAGAATAATGATCAGCACAAAGCTGATCTATTTGCACATTTTTTTTTAAGAACATATTCAAACTCCACCGATTCTAATCAGAGAGCTCTCTTCTTTTGGATCTTCATCTCGTGAAGCCAGTTTATTTGGCAGGTCCCGACGTAATACCTGGCTGTGTTTTAGGTATTGTGCCTAAGACCTGTGCAAGCCCTACTTAAATTTGTTACCTTATCCCTAGAAACCTCCCACTTTCCTCCGGTAGCGAATCGCATGCCAACAACTACAGAGGAATCTCTAAGTTGTCAACCATCCTAAAACTTTTCGAAAATGTAATTACACCAGATTTAAAGTCCTCAGTATGGCGTCCACAGTAAACGCATTGAATCGGTTCAAAGGAATTTTTACTTTTCGCTCTTCGCAGTTTAAACTGGGATGCAGATCGAAGAATACAGCAGACTCCTCCTAATTAATTTACTCAACCGTAAAACTATGCTAGGCATTACATTTGTGAAGATAGTGAAGAGGTGGAATAGAAACACTAAATCCATTTTACCCTTAGCCTTGCGCCAATGTAGAACTTTCTTTTAAATTGAATGGACAAACTATAATGATTTGTACACAATTACACTAAAAGTCTTAATCCTAACCCACTTAGTACGCATGCAAACAAACAACCAGGCAGCACGCTGGTAGTAATTTTTCTAGTATTTTCCATCGCGCCTACTAACACCTAAACCAAACAGGCGCGTGCCTGGTGTCGTAAAGGCCACTTGTACTGACGGTAGTGCATCAACGTCCGGATATATGTTTTTCATAATAATGACAAAAAGGCAGTTACTCAACTTTGCCTTCGAATATTTCGTAATCTATGCAAAATTATTAAAATTATATCAATCAACCAAAAAAAAGTTCATACTGTAATGTTAAAAAAATTTATTTATTTTGTTGGCCTTCTTCTAGAAATGCCTTTATATTATATAGTACATACATACATTACATATTTGTTATGATCATATATGTATTACCAGCACACCCGCCGAACGTTATCTCATCCGAATTTAAAGCTTTCAACATTGTTCAAAATACACAAAAAAAAATTTAAGGCCAAAGCAGAGTTATCGTGTCTGTTCTGTTCCGGATCTTCTTTTATTCTCTCTTCTTTTCAACATTCCTTTGACCTTTTGCATAGGCCTACTATAGTCTCTACACAAATAATTTATTTTTGTTTCTGTGTTTTAATACCATATGTTGCTCTTTACTTAAGAATCTTGTGATACACGACATTTTTGCTTCATTATCGTAAAAACAAAAATCGCAAATGTTCTTCTGACCCGTGAACGTGACACATATAATTGTCCATGGGAAAGTTTAAATTCATCATAAACTTTTAAAGATTGGCCTTTCGATTTGTCAATAGTCATGGAAAATGTAAGGCCGACCGGAAACTAGTCTTTTAAATTCAAACGGCATATCGGTTGGCATCATCAGGAATCAAAATGAGAACTTCCTCACCTTTAAATTTTCCTTTCAGTATAGTCATGTTAAAACATTGCTCATAGCATGATTACTACAGAGCCAAATTTTAATATAAATTGTGAGGTTGACATCCAAGGAGTTTAAAATTCATTTATTCATTTGTGACCCAGTCAATAAATTTGAATGAAAGCGTAGTTCCAATGATCTGTTGATCGCTCGACAATTTTGTATTGTCAACCGAGCCGTTTCTTGTGGTTGAAAAGTACAATACGAAGTACAGCGATTTCTTGTTCTTCTCAGTCCTTTCTTTTGCAATGTTTCGTATTCTTCTTGCATTAAGCAAAAGATTCCACTGTCATGGACGCGGCATGGTTAATAAAACTTTACTTCACTTTAATTCGCCTAAACACTAAACTCTAATCTAAAATTTTTTTTTTTTTTTCAATTTTCATATATTCATTTATAGACAGAAATTCTTAGCTGTTCGATTTGCGCGTAGTGTTCTTTTAAGTTGAAAATACATTGTATGGATTTTACGGAACTGCAGTACTCTACTTTATTTAGCACTTCATAATTAATCATGCTATTGATTTTTAGCTTATATGACACGATTGTCGGCTTACCAAAGCAGTGCCATCTTTTGATTACTTACTCAATCCAGTCGAAAAGTATCGACATCTGTTAGATTTTTTTGGAGTTTACAGATAATTGTGAATGTCAATTAATTATAGACAAATAATTGGCAGTAAAATAAAATTGCAACTATAATTAAAGATATAAGCTATATTATCCCTCAAGTTGAACCAAACTTCATATTGCGTGCAAATTTAAACGAAATCTCTTAAGGGGGTCATCCCATGTGACGAAAAAAAAATCAAAAATTTTTTTCCCAATAAATATTATCTATAACTTATGAAGAATATGTGGTTAAAAAGATTTTTTGATATTCGGCGTCATTAGGAAGTTATAGCGCTGTGAAGAAATGGCCTTTAGTGCAGCTTACTCCTGCAACGATTACTTCTTTTGCGTTTTTCTCAAAACTGTGTTTTCCAAACTGATCTCCATCCTAACTCAAAAACGGCTGAACCGAATGACTTGCAATTTTTAGGAAACGTTAAGCACACGTAATTGCATAGAATGAACTACGATCATTAAAAAATATTCAAAACTTATATTTTTTTAGCAAAAAAACTTTAAAAAAATCGGCAAAAAACTTAACTTTTTTTTCAAATGTCTCTCAAAAATTCAATTTTTCATATATTCATTTGATTGTAGTTCATACCGTGCATTTTGGCTTGCAGATTTAAATGCACTTTAGTTTTTTGATTTCCGATTAACCAAACGGCCGGAATCGTGGAGATACTAAGGGTACCTTTTATTAAGGCGGGGGTGTTCAGAACTCTGTAACCCAAGTTCTACTCAAATTTTTTTTTGCCCAACATTTTTATTCATATAGTCGAAATATATGTTTATAAGTGATAAAAAACTTAAGGCTCTATCTTTTCACGGGACAAAGAAAAAAATTCTAAAAAACCCCTCAAAAACAGGCCGTCACATGGGATGACCCCCTTAAGCGGTTTAGGTTTTATGAGAAAAGTTACCAGTTACCAGTTAATTTTCGTTTTTTATCTGCGTAAGTCCTTAAGGCGTCCTTTCAGAATTATTTTTGTTACGTTACCGTTAATATCCTTTCCTTTTAACTTTTTAAGGACCCGAAAGTCAACATTCAGGCAAAGAAGAATAGATTTGACAAAATTGTTAAGTTTTTCTTAGCTTTAAGTCAAGTTTTGAGACTGCTTTTGAATATCAAGGTATTTTGAGATTACCGCATAGCGCATTTTTCTATTAAAATAAACGAATTTCGAGTCGCAGTGCAAAAACATGTATGCATATTTTTTATGGGTTGTGTAAGACTGTGTGTACAAAAGGGCTGTGCTGTTTCATTTAAATGACACAATTTTTTATGAAGACAAACTGTGCGAAAGTCAGAAATACCAACTGTGCCAATAATAAGTTAATGTTGACTTAAACGATGCAACATACACATTATACATATGTATCTAAAGTATTTAAAATGTACGTAGTGACCTGGCGTAAAATTATTATACTTAAGATTGCGACAAGATTAAAAGTATTACCTTGTTAACAATTTATTGAAAGTTTCCTCTCATATACTACATATGTAATACATATTATGTGTGTATGCATGTTTACTTGTCAAAAAGATTACAAAAGTGATCAAGAATGCGCTTTTAGTCCAATAAAAACCGCTTGGATCGATAGGTTTGAAAATACTGCTACGAATAGTTTTAGATCAGAAGCCAATAAAAATTTAAAGGCAGAAAACTTATGTATATGTCTACATCCATACGTATAATAGTTTTTATTTGCTGCTATTACCTTTCCGAGCTAGGAAACTATCGATAGTACTATCGATGTATCGAATGTTTACTTTTCTGCAGTGTTGCCAACTCTTCAGGGCATAAAAAGGCTAATATAAGCTTTAATAATAATCTGCACGGCCAAACATGTTTTTTGAAAGCTAAAAAATGCCTCTAGTAAGCTAGGGCTGTAGTAAAACGATTTATTTTGTTTATATACAGACAGTTTATTCGTCGGTTATAATTGAAACATTGTAAGTTTGGTTGGTTACCGATCCTTTTTAACTATAAACTGGGACTTCGTAGTTATGGTAACGCTTATAAATTGCACATTTGCTATCGACAACGGCAACGACAAAAGTCGTATCGGAAATGAAGCTACATAGTTCTCAAAATTGTTTATTTCCTTTTGCATCTCTGGCATACCGATGCTTCGTCAGACGGAAAATGTATTGTCAAGGATTTAAGAGTGCCATAGTAAAACATTAAGTTGTCCGATGTTTTTAAAATGCTAAAAGAAATTCAATTTTGCATTGAAAAAATCTATATTCCTCTCTAGCCCCAATTTATCCCGCATTTTGCTATTGAAAACAGCCAGATATGGTATACAAAAAGCTAAAATGAAAACGCTGCTTCTCTAAGCCACCAAATATTTTTCCTCCGTCGCATTTTTTTAATCACTGACTTCAGTTCCGAATATAGCTCGCAAAAAAAACCGTTGATCGATTCGAAGGATCGGAAAACAATTGCTTTTTTTGAACTGAATCAAAGATTTTAAGAGAAACCGAATGAATTGCTTTTAAAAAAATTTGGATCGCGAAGTTTTTGTGAAGTTTTCTTTAAAAACGCACATGTGTGTGTGACGAGTTTGCATTTTATTTAAAGTAATCGACGGAGTTCAACACATTCTAAATTGTTTAACTTAACTCTGAATAAATTATGTTTAAAAAAACTTAATTATTTCATTATTATATTATATCATTATTATATTATTAATATCTAGAAGATCTTCTGAACAGAACGCCAAAAAAAAAAATTGTTAATATATCATTTGCACTGGATCTCTCTTTTAAAATGTCGCCCTGAGCGAGTGACACTGATATCTGTTAGAAATTGATAGGCGAACGCGTCTTACGAACAGTTGAACATAAAGCAATTAACAAAGAGTAACGAAGTTGGCTCTTTACAGCGAGAGCAAGGATGCATACATATTTATCTTATGTTTTTTCGCTCAAGTAAAGCGTAAAGCCTAGGACTAACATAATGAAAATCCATTGTCATACTTGCGACAGCGGCAAACTCCATATAAAAAAAATCGCTACGAAAAATGAAAAAAAATACATTTTTGCTTCGTCGTTTTGGCGGGTACTGACAAGGAAAATGTTAGCTGCGAAAATGTTGCGGGCAACACACCTAAACACCTGTGATTTTTCTGTCAAAATATTTGAATGGAATTATCTTAGATGCAATTTGGAGGGAAATTCAACAAATTAAATAATAGAACTGCCGTCTATAATAATTTAAATAAAGACGGTAGTTATAAGCTCTATTAATTGATATTTAGCGGCGAGTACATCAATATACATATAGTATTCCAATTACAATCCAAACTGTATAATGTGAAATTATTATGGATTTTAACATTCTAATTTATCTCTTTCAAATTTGTTTTCTAACAACTGTTTAGTGTTACCCTATTTGGTACCTCATGCCTTTTCTTAATTTCTTTGGTCACACTGGTTACAGAGCAACTGAATATAGATAGAGCTATCACAATTGGGACAGCAGATTTTCGTTGTGTTATACTGCCTTCCCGCAAAATCCATCCGTGTGAAACAGTTGGGAATATTGACAAATGTAAAACTTCGAATTTAACAGAGCTACGTCTATTCCACCATTCATTTCTTCATCCGAACACAGCTTATCAACTGCTGTGACTCTTCTTCGGAAGAATGATGAATATTTTACAAAATATTCAGGCTGCTTAACGACAGAAGAACCGTAGAATGTTCCTGATTTTGGTAAAACTTAAATGAATTATATTGGAGGTTTTCCAATGATTTTCTCTATTATAGAGCAATTGTCCTAAAGTGTGTGCGTGGTAAATGTGCACAAAATATAATTAAAATAAAGTTTTATATTAAATAATAGAAACTTGAGACATTTTGTGGGAAGAGTATACCGGAAATCAAGACATGATTCTTATGTATACTTTTAAAGCTGCCCATCCATTTTCTAATTGTTCCCGGCCATCTATGTTACATTTTCATAGTGAATGGTACCTAAAAAAAATGAATTCAGAGTTGCACCGAAAAACCATCGCTTAACTATCGACCATAAACCCCGGTTAAATTGGATATAGAATTGGAAATGGATGGAGAAGAAAATGAGAAATTTCGGAACGGCAAAACCTTATGGCCGGTTAGATCAACGTATGAAGGAATGTGGATTTTTTTCTGTGGGATGATCCTATTAGTACTACCCTTTAAGCGAAAAGAGGAAGTAGAAGAATTTTTTCTCTATATCGATTTTGACAGTGCTAACATAAGAGAATTGTTGCGCGCGAAAATGTTGCGAACGAACCAATTGTTGCAGGCAAAATGCAAAACAGCTGTGATTTTAAAGTCAAAACAATTTAATTTTATTATTTTTACAGGAATTATGCAGTGATGCATTCTCGCATGAAGTGCATTTCTAGCCGACAGGAAAAGGTAAAGTTAAAAAAAAAAATCGGCATTGCAATCAATGCAATGTTTGATTCTCAAAACACTTTTAAATTTTAAAACAATCATTGATTGGGCGGCGACGGTGCACTGGTTATTTGTCTTGAGCTCCATACCGGCATATATTAGTAAATGGTATTCCAATGTCCAATTCGTAAAAAAAAAACTTTATAAAGGTAAATTAATATGGATTTAAACATTTTAATATCTCTTTTAAAAGTTTGTTGACAAAACACATCTGTTCATCTGACCCTTGTCATGGCTTTTCATGCCTTTGTTTTAAAATTATCTGAACACACTGGTAATACTAGTATGACACTACCGCATTAATAAGAGATTTCTTCAAAGATTTAACAAGATGATTGAGCAAGATGACTATATGGCATTTCTAATGCATTATTAATGTGTTAAAACTGCATAAACCGCGAAATTCGATAGATCTACATAAAATTTTCTACATACCACATTTGGACCGATAACAATAAAGTGCAAAATTGTAATTGACATAATGGTCTAAAAAATAAAATGTTTTTTTTTTTTTTTTGCTTGTTGCAATTATTTTCTAGAACTAAGCTGCAGAATGGTTGCAACAATGGACAAAACTAATATGTTTTCGGTGCCAAGGTTCTTGCACTGCAAAATTAATATACATCAATTTTGTTGATTTTTGTTATTGTTGCATATCTTGTGGCCATAACTATGTTACAAATATAAATTTAAGGATTTCCATATACATCAATTTTGAAATACTTCTCCGAGGCCTCAAGAAATGTATATTTATATATTGCGACTTGCGGCTCTCGTTGTTGTTTACCTTTTTTTAATTGGTGTGACCGTAGTCGCATTAGCAAAATACTCCAAGCAAAATAACACATATAGTTGTTTCTTTCAAGGTCCAAATGAAGATGCTAATTAATGAGAACGGCATTACCGTGTCATAGCGCCATAAACAATTATCCATGAAATTATAAGTATAGTTTCCAACAGTTATACATCTTTTACATTCCATATACAGTCGAATCCCGATAATTCGTACCCCGGTAAATCGAAAATCGCGATAATTCGTAAAAAGTTCTGTCCCCTTGAAAAAAACTCGTTAAGGGGGTCATCCCATGTGACGAAAAAAAAAATCGAAATTTTTTTTTTCCAATTAATATTATCTATAACTTATGGAGAATATGTGGTTAAAAAGATTTTTTGATATTCGATGCCATTTGAAAGTTATAGCGCTGTTAAAGTATGCCCTTCAGTGCAGCTTACTCCTGGAATAATTATTTCTTTTGCGTTTTTCGCAAAACTGTGTTTTTCGAACTGATCTCCATCCTAACTCAAAAACGGATGGACCGAATGACTTGAAATTTTTAGGGAATGTTGAACACACGTAAATGCATGGAATGAACTACGATCATTAAAAAATATTAAAAGCTTATATTTTTTTTAGCAAAAAACTAAAAAAAAATCGGCAAAAAACTTAACTTTTTTTTCAAATGTCTGTCAAAAATTCAATTTTTTATATATTCATTTGATTGTAGTTCATACCGTCCATTTTGACGTACAGATTTAAATGCTGTTAAGTTTTTTGATTTCCGATAAGCCAATCGGCCGGAATCGTGGAGATACTAAGGGTACCTATTTTAAAGACGGGGGTGTTCAAAACGGTGTACCTCAAGTTCCACTCAATATTTTTTTGATCAAAATTTATATTCATATTGTCAAAATATATGTTTACAAGTGACAAGGCTCTTTCTTTTTACTGAACGAAGAAAATAAATTCTAAAAAACCCCTTAAAAACAGGCCGTCACATGGGATGACCCCCTTAATTCGTAAAAATTCCATACATTTTGGTCCACTCGTTAATTCGTAGTATTTGGCGCAACGCAAAGAATATTGAACCTCTTTTAAATCGTAATTTTGTTTCGTAACCTCTTATAAATCGTAATGCGATGTGAAATTTTAGTTAAAGAACCGTTAGATTTTGCAGACAGCTATGCCGCCTTTATGTCGCTATACATTATGAATTTTGTGTTTCTCTCTCTGATTTCGTTTAGTTTGCTGATTTTTTTCGATGAGTAACATCGTTCTGTGAAAATGTCACAAAAACATACGCATAAGACGTTATCAATAGTGTCTTCGACAACCTAATAGGTTTAGAAAATGCAATCGAAAATGCAGAAGAAAAAAACACCAAGCAATCAAAAATTACCAATTATTTTAAAGCTTGAATGTTTGGTTTTTATAATTTATTGTTTCTGCTTAATTGTTTAATTTTTTGTTATTATAATTTTATATTATTGTTTAATTTTCCTTTAATTTGAAAAACGTACAAATGAATGTACATACTTATAATGTTTGTTTAATTTTAATAAAGTTAAAT